>JAEIFU010000866.1:0-92739 GCA_018904235.1 Lordiphosa stackelbergi
TTTCACTATAGTGAATTCGAATTTTTTACATGTTCCCTTTTCTATTAAACATCCAAGGATTCAAATTAAGTAGA
The DNA here is from genome assembly GCA_018904235.1 of Lordiphosa stackelbergi. Taxonomy (NCBI): domain Eukaryota; kingdom Metazoa; phylum Arthropoda; class Insecta; order Diptera; family Drosophilidae; genus Lordiphosa; species Lordiphosa stackelbergi. Next base: position 75 of record JAEIFU010000866.1, read on the forward strand.
TCAGATTTAATCCTATTAAGATGATCAATTTGATACAACAGCACATTTAAAAAAATTCGAATTCTAGAATTTTTGTCGAAAGTGAAAACCAGAACAGGCCCGGTTAGGCATCCTTTTGACCATAATTTGCAATTCTGTGCGAAAGCATATTTTAATATGAGTATTGCTGCTTTTGCCGCTAGCATTGAAAACGAAAATGTTTTCCTCACTCAGACCCTTTTTCCGAACGATTGTTCCCATGCCAGCTCTCCGATTTGAACCAAAATCTGCAAAATTTGGAGACGTTAACATTAAAATCAAAACAGTTTTTCTCACTGAGATCAATTTTTCGACCAATAGTTCCTATGACAGCTATAAGATATAGTCATCCGATCCAGTCGGTTCCGACATATTAGCAGCTTGCAGTAATAGAGTCTATGCAAAGATTCAGCTCGATATTTTTACGCTGAGAGACTAGTTTGCGTTCAAACAGACAGACAAGCAGACACCGAATCCGATGACTACTTCTTGGAGCTGCCACAGAAATGGTTTTGTTCATTATAAGCGCTCTTAAACTCTTTTATAGTTAATATAATGTGATTTTAAGCTGATCTGCGAGGTTTGGTCGAAATCACAAGTCGTTGAAGCAAGCTTTTTCAAATGTATTAAAACTTCGGCACAGACGAAGTTAGCTTTGCTTGCTCGTTTTTGTTTGCATGATTTCTGGAATTCTCAACTTGGAGGGGATAGCAAAGTCTACTAATGATAGGTTCGCGGGGTCGCTAAAATATTTTACAGAGACAGCCTGCATTTGACGAAATGTTAATGTCTTTGTTGATTATTAAGCAAAAGTTAATACAAATACGTCACATATTGAGTCTGTGTTGCGCTTTGAAATTTTTACTAATTAATTTGAAATATTTTAGGGCAAACAAATAATTATTGAGAAAATTTCCCGATAATGGCCTGATTCCAGATGACATAAATTTTTATAATGACATAAATTTAATTAAATATTTTTTTTTCTCTATTATATAAAAGATCTTATAGTTTTAAGACTTGAAGGACCTATTCAATTATACGAAAACGTGTGATAAAAAGACCAAGAAGCTAGTTAGGCCAAACTTTGCATCTCTGAGCCTTGTGATTTACCAATCCACGGTATTTCTCACATATTTTCCCATATCCTCTTATAAGTAGCACTTAGTTTTTTGCCCAAAAACCAGTCGTTAAGTTGTAGCTTCCTCACTCCAAGCAACTAATTTGTGTTTTTAGTTATTTTGTGCATGCCGCAACAAATTAATTGTATAATTAAAATTCACAATTGCAAGTCTTCACCAATTTAGGTAAATTCCCAAACGCATATGGGCAATGCTTCCTCAATCGTCCTGGGTGGAGAGAAGAGACCAGCAGAGACACACAAAATCGTGACTCCTCTGCCAAGTGTTGTGGCTGATGCTGTTTTTTTTCTTCTGTTTCTCATTTGCAGTGAAATCAGTTTGCGATCTTTTCACAGCAATAATGCATATTAAAATGCCACGCTAATTGTTATTATAGGCAGACTCCTCCAATGACTCCCCCTCCATTGCTGTCCCTATCTACCAATCCCTGTCTCAGAGTTGGAACGGCAATTAAGTAATAGACAAGCTAAGTTTGCGTGTTGCCAACCATTCAATGGACAAATTTTTATGCACAAGTTGCGGATGGAGGATGGCGGATGGCGGCGAACTCTTGGCCAAGGCGTCGCTTGTTGCTGTCGTTGCGGCTGACTATTAATTATCGCCGAAAAAATAAAAAACAGAAGTAACTTGTGTGAGTGTGGGTGAAGAAGGGAAAGAGGAAGAAGAAGCTGCAGAAAACTAATAAAAACAAGAAACTAGTACCAGTTGGCGCATAAAAAGCCCACTGCAATAGCTTGGCCAACATATGATATGGGGATGAGAGTGTGAGCGCACAAATCGTGACTGAAAATTCTAAGAAACTGAATTTTTAAGTACTTTGGATCGAAATAAATGTTATTTTGGAAAATAATTATATCCTCTGAGTTGTTTTTCACGCACTCAGCTTTGATCTGGCATCCATCCTCCACTTTTAGTTACTTAATTTGTCAACTGCAAAAAGAAGCTCTTAGTTTTAAAGATGATGCGATAACTGAATGAGAACTGTGAGAACCGGTGGTCTAAGATATCGCTTACTAGGTCATTGGACGGTTTTATAGCACTTTGCTTTTCGTTGTTGTTGTTGTTGTTGTTGAGGAGCGTTGTCACGAAACTGTCCTAAACACCAAACAATGGAAATGACTCCAAAGGCACCCCGAACCATCCGAACGAACCCACACGACCATAATAAAACAATTATGGCAAAGCTTAACAACAAAAAACAACAACAACAAACGAAAACAAGGAAAGATATCGATGGCAAAAATTTATCACACCTTAGTTAACCTCAACACCTTGCCTTGCCTGAACATGGGCTGGAATGTGACTGAAAAACCCAACGTCTCGACTTTGACTTACACTGACTGCAATAAGTTAATAGTTCGATTTCTGCTGGGAGAGACCAAAAACAAAAACAAAACAAAAAGCAGGAGAAGCGCCCCAAACTAAACTAAACTCGGAGTTAAAAACAAAGCTTGTCTAATGGCAAAAACAAAAACTGAGAGCTTGGCTTTTGGGTGCGTTCCGTGAACTCCACGATGTTTGTGTGTCAGCAGCCGGCATGCCAGACGCCGACAAGCAACACCACAACCAGTGCTAATGATGTACCCCCCCAATCATCATGATGAAGTTTTCGTTTTCGTTTTCAGATTTGAAGCGCTTTGGGGCGCCTTCGTGTGCTTCATTATTGATTTAATAACAGACTTGAAGACACGTTTAAACTGCAGTCAAAGCGTGTGTGTGTGTGTGTGTGTGTGAGAGAGTCAACTTGTTGCCTAGGAGATGAAGTTGAAGCTGGAGATGATGATGCCATGAATTCCACACCACACCAAAGACTAAAAATTTAAACCATGCCAAAAGGCAGAGGCATGTCAATCTGATGTGGATGGGATGTGGATGTGGATGTTGGTGATGATCATGTTTATGTACACACATTAAAAACTTAGTTTGATGTGCTGCATATGGGCACTTTGTAGTTAGATTTGGCAATTTTTATATGCCTTTGATGTGGGCGTAATATAATGAAAGTGAAAGAGCCAATGAAAGGAGCGGAAATAATGTGATTATGTAGTGTAGTAAATATATTCAGACGAGCATATGCAGATGTTAGGGAAAAGGGATACAAATTGCAGGTGGAGTTATGGATATAAAAAACAGAGAGAAGGCTAAACTAATTTTATCGATTTGCTTTCCTAGTTTCAATGATTCGCGGAAAAATTTTAAGACATTTAAACAAAATCTAATTTCTTGGAAGAAATGCTTTCGTCTTTCCTAAAACAAAAATTTTCTTATCCCTAGAACAGTACCCATGGCACCGGGAGCAACTGCCTCGCTTTGAAGTGAGTTACAACAGCAAAATTCATGTATTCTCTAGACGGCGCAAAAAGTGCAATTGCCTGGCTTTAAAATGAGTTACAACCAAGGCTGTTAATATGTAAAATTCTGCTGAAGTTTTGGTCCGGGTGTTCGAACCCCTTGTAAAGTCCAAGGTTCGGTTTGCGAACCGGTTCCTATACTTATCGAACCTAAGGTTTTGGTTCATAAATTCTTAAATAGTTGGATGATTTTGGATTCTATTTTGATCCTGAATATACACCCAGCGCCACAAAAAAAGCCGCAGTCTAAATATTCACATTCTTGTATGTTTTCTTGCTCGGGGTTTCTATAAATGTTTTCCGAATTGCCTAATTATTTTTTTTACTGATTAATGGAATATTTTTAAATAAAAGTGCATAGAATTTTTATTTTATGAATGTTAGTTTCTTAGAAAAAGGTTTTTTTTTTTCAACCATATATAAATTTAAGAAAAAAATTATAATAATTATAATAGTGCATATACTCAACAAATAATGATTTTTTTCCAAAAGTATACTCAATTTGCTATAATCTAATATGATATTTTGTATCAAATTAATGTTAATTCTACTTTTAAAATGCGGAAAAGTGTATTATAATTTTGCCCGTAACGCATAGAAGGAATCATCTCCGACCACATAAAGTATATATATTCTTGATCAGCATGATGAGCTTTGTCCGGTCCGTCCGTCTGTCCGTCTGTCCTCGTTGTTTGTACGCGAACTAGTCCCTCAGAGTTGGTAAGAGATCAGGCTGAAACTTTGGCACAAAGGCTTCTTTTTACTGCACGCTGCTAATATGTCGCAACGACCGGATCGGATAACTACTTCTTGTAGTTTGCCATACAAATGTTCGTTCGAAAAATGGTTTTAGCAAAAAAAAACGGATTAGGTTCTCAATTATACAAAAAGCTACTGAACCCGATTCTAAAGTGCTATTTTTTAAGCTGATTTGTGAAGTTTGGTCGAAGTCGCTAAAAACCGGTTTGAGACAAGCTATTTTCAATGTATCAAAACTTCGGTACAGAGAAGTTAGCTTTGCTTTCATTTTTTTTTTTTAAATTTAAATTAGTACTTTGTAGTACCCCCTTTTGCTCTAATTACACATTTTACCCTATTGGGCATCGAATTGTACAAAGCGCTTAAATATTCCTCAGTAATATCCTCGAACCATACTTTTTCTATCACATCCTTCAATTCTACCATGGTTTTAGGCTTCCTATTTTTTTATTTTCGCAGCCATAAGGGCCCAGACATTCTCTATTGGGTTGAGGTCAGGGCTGTTTCCGGGCCAATTTAGGGACTTAATGCCCAATTCTTCCTTCAAAATTGTTACCTTCGTTAAGAAGAAGGTCAAAATTAATTGATTAAGTTGTTTTAAAAACAAATGCTCACTGAATTACTTAAAGATCGAGCCCGATGGCAAGGTGCAGAATCATCTTGAAAAATAGGATCTTCTTCTTTCTCACTTATTGCCTCAATGCTAGGCACAACTCCATTTAAAATTATATCTTTATATTTTCCGCGTTCACCATACCCTGAATCATTAAAATTGATTCAGTTTTATATTTAGATATGCATCCCCATATCATAATGTATGGTGAATGCTTAACGGTTCCCACACAGCAATTTTCCAAATATCGTTCGCCCTTTCTACGGCGCACCTTGCAAGAGCCATCGGGTCCAATGAGATTGAATTTGGACTCATCCGAAAATAGGACTCGTGACCATTCGGAATCACTCCATTTTTTTTCCTTGGCCCAGTTTAGCCGATTTTCCTTCATTCTTTTATTTAGGAGTGGCTTTTTTGCAGGTGTCCTTGCCATTAAACGCACTTCATTTAAACGACGTTGAATTGTTCGGGTCGAAACATCCTTTGCAAATTGTTGCCGTACCTCAGATGCTATCTCAGCTGCATTTTTAAAGCGATCCTGCAGGCTCGTTCTCATGATAATACGATCTTCTCGTGCTGTGGTGCATTTTTTCATTCCCGATCCTTGCTTCCTTTCCACTTCACCTGTCTCACGATATTTTTTTAAAAGTCGACGCACTGAACTTTCATTACAACCTGTCGGAGCTGCTATTTGACGATTTGGTACATTTTGTTCAGATAATAAAATAATTCTCTCCTTCTCCCGAATACTGAACTGCTTTCCTTTAGGCATACTTTTAAAGGTGTCTTCAAAAATAAAATTCTAGAAAAAGCTATTTTGACAACTGAGCTCTTGAAATGACGAATCTATGTGAAGAATATTTAAGGAAACACCAAAAAAAAAAAAAATATGAGCATAGAACGGCATTTAGGGAAATCCCCGCATAGTGATGGCAAAAATTCATAAATTTTCGAGGTGCGGCTTTTTTTGTGGCGCTGGGTGTAGGTTCAGGAGGACCCATCCACTTAACCAAGATCTGTAAAAAGTCAATCTGTAGTCGAATGTGCCACATCTACCTCCACCGGCTTTCAAACATGCCAGGTCTTTGAAATTGAAATTGAATTACCGTATGCTTTATTTTCTTCTCGAAGTCACAATATGTCGAGTTTGGATATGATTTTTTACGTTTCAGGTTCAGGTTTAGACAAGTAAGAAAGTCGGTCAAGCCCGACTATAATAAACTCTGAACATCAACAAAATCAATGCGTAATGGCGCGTGGCGATAGCTGGTCGCACAAGCAGACAGCGCAACAAGTGCTGTGGGTGAGACCGATAATTTCAGGCCGAAGAGCAGATGGCAGCAAAAAAGAAAAGCTTCCCTAAGGAAAATAGTTTATTCGAAAGAAATGCGATATCTCTAGTATAAAACCATACCAATTGGAAGAATCTTATTCTTGTTTTCCGCGATTAATTTTCCATTTATGGGAATAGTTTATTTTTCATCCGATTGAGTTTAAACCCCGGATACAAGGAAAATTAAAGTACATTTTTTTAAGGTAAAATTCTAAATATTTTTTGAGCACATTTTTAAACTTTAAGAAAACTGCTCCATTTTTCGGAAAACTTCGCACCTTTAACGGTAATTCAATGATTCAACCTACATTTTGCCATCTTAACTTCCATGTCCTTTATCTAAGCCTCAACCATGACTGCAAAAGCCTTGGCCCCACATAGTCAAGCCTCCAAAAAAAAAAAAAAGAGAATAAATAAATCCACAAAAATCAACAAAACAAAGCAAATAAAATGCGCGCCCAGTTTCAATGGATTTTCAATTTGTTTAGACCTTTTGGCTTTCGGTTGACTTGCCTAGTTAACGGTTCCAAACTCTTTGGCGATCACAATTGGATAATGAATGATGCTTTGAACTGTGGCAAATTCTTTTGTCTGCTCGCAATTTAACATTGAACTTTTTTGCTTAACAGCGACACATAGCTGGCAGAGATACGTTTCGATTCCCACAGCATTGAATGATTTATGGATGGAATAAACCTATGTATGTAAAAAAAAGGCATTTGGATTTCGAATGCGATTGCGGATCTAACGGATGAAACAAGAACCTTGTTGTTGCATTTAACACGCCTTAGAAACAGCCACAATAAAAATAAAATGCGATGAATTATGGGGCAAGTTTTTTTTCTTCTTCGCTTTTGCCTTGCTTTGCACTGCCAATCAGCATAATCGGTGATCGGTGATCGCTGAACGGTGATCGTCATCCAGCCGTCACTTGCCACCAATTGTGCATCGATCAAAGCCTGGTGAGACCTTGTGGCATCAATTGGCCAAAGAAATGCGTGCACATTTTTGTCGCTCTTTGGTTACAAGACGAACCGCCGAAGGTCTAGCCAATTTTTGGCAGGCCAATTAAAGCGATATACTTGCACGTATGCGATTTCAGCATCGTTTTTCGCGTGCTGTCGCTGAGAACAATTAGCATAAATTAAAATTGGTTTACGGCGCACCATTTGCACGGATGACACACAGCTCGGACTGCACACAAGAGATGGGGCCTAACGATGAGAGTAAAAGTGATCCAACCGGTTCAGAGGCGCTCAATTCTATAGTTAGTCGCTGAATTTATGACCCAAGAGCAGACGGAGCGATCTTAGAATCAAACGCAGCTTTTAATCGCGCCATATAAAGCGCAGACCAAAAACAACAACAAAATGCTTTGCGCATGCGCCGCGTTGCTTTATTGTTTTGTTTTTTGCTAATGTCTCCTTATAACTGTGACTTGTATGATGGTGGCTTTTGCTTTTGCTTTCATTTGACCAGTTTGAGTGCCCGCCTGCTGCTGCTAATGCCTTAAACAAATAGAAGATGTAGAGGCATTCTTCGACAAAAGCCGTTGATTTGACTAAATTAAGCGCAGCAGCCGGCAATGGCGACGACTATCGCATCGGCATTAAATTGTAATCAATTTTTATGTGTGCTGAAGTGAGTTGGTTCTTGTCATGGGAAGAGGCACAGCGCATCACAGACAAACAGACAGATCTTCAACTGGTTTCCATTTTAACCAAAATGTATTTACAGCTTTTTTAAAGTAATTGTGAGGTGCTTAGCAAGGTGCTAATGGTCAATTTGGCTTTCAAAGAGCAATTTGTTTGTTTTTTTTTTGTGGCAGGAAGCCTGCTACTTATCGCTAAGGGAAGTTGCCAGGAGTTGAGAGTTTTAGTTATTAGGAACATAGTTAAGGGAGTTTTCAATTAACAATTTTAGATAATGAATTAGAGCATAGACTTCAAGGATCAAGATTTTTAGGATCAAACATTTTCCTGAATTCATTGGTTTAAAACTTTTGTAAATTATTTAGAATGCCAAAAACCATGACATAAAACATATTTTTTCGAGTATTACTGAAATTATTATTTTAAACCTTATTCTTCCACATATGAAATATGGCTTAAGTAATAAACATGCAAAATAATTGAAAAATTATAAAAAATCTTTAAAATTTTGTGAACTAACTCCGCAGTGCAACAAGTGCTTTGAATAATCAAATCCATGCTAATGTAGTTTGGAATGTTAAACTCGAAAATCAATTTTTCGGAACTTTTTCGATGTATGATTTTGTATTATTTTTTAATCCATTCTAGCAAAATTACACCGAGAATATTAAGTTTGTGCAAAAGTAAGTAACAGGGTGAAGGAAACACTTCCGACCCTATAAAGTCCGGACGTCCAAACAGATCTCAAAGATGGTAATTCATAGAGATTTGACATGTATGGTACAAATGCTTCTTGTACTTGCAGGCAGATCAAGTTTATTTTCAATTATTTTCACGCCCTCTACCACCCCCCGCAATTTGGACGTCATATCTTCCACAGTTTTGTAGACAGATGGTTTGTACCTTCTAGAGATAGTGATTAATTAGGATTATGTATCGATTTGCCGAACAAATGTTAAAAATCGGATGAAAGGTTCTAAAATTATAAGCGAAATAGACCAGCAGTAGCATTATAAGACTTCTATGCAATTGCAATTGGGAACAAAATCGACATAGACATTATCCTATTTGCCGTTTAAATTTATATCTCGAGTAATCCTTGAATTTTTTATTTAGTGCTGCTCTGTCCTGTTCTGTGCTTATTCAAGATTTCAGCTAGGTATGAGAACAAGAAATAAAATCCAACATCCATGAAAATAATACATAAAGCTCGGCTTCCTTGAGTCTTGGAGGTTCCAAAAGCGATAATGTATGGTAGAGTGGGGGGTTGTGATCATAGTTTTGTTTTTTGAACATAACTTCGCCAAAAATCAATTTTTTTTCGTTCTGTAAATTTTGTATTTGAGTTAAAAGATGCATTTAACTTTCCTCATCATTAATTTTAAAAAACAAATTTTTGGCGTTTTTTCCAGGGCTGCAAACCTCCTAAAAATCGGCAGGGGTTCACACCGGGGTTCGAACCAGCGAAATATTTTGGGTTCGGGTTCACGGATCAGGTTCAGAAGGTCGGTGAACCTAGGTTCGGGTTCGAACCGGGGTTCAGGAATAATTTTGTTCTTTGCTTATTAAGAAAACATGTACGTAAATTGAAAAATCTTAGTGCCGATTTATCTTCTTCCAGATAGCTGATATGTGTCAGATAATCTCTCAATTTACTCTGCTATTACTCACTATGAGAAACATGAGATGAGAAATCGGCCTTTAAACATTTTATTCATATATGGAAGTTTAGCTTGATAATATCACATTTGAGCTTGGGTTATCGGACGTTTTAGCAGGCTCCAGGTCAATAAATCATGGAGCAATGAGTATTAGAGATAAAATATGAAATATTAATGAAAACAGAAAATAGATTGACGGCAGCGGGCTTTTTTTTAAATTCATATTTCCATCAAAAAGGCAACTGACGAAAGATATTTCCTTCATACTTACTTTTGGCGTTACGAAAAAAATTTTAATCAAAATTCGCAAGTCAAAAATGAAAAGAAAAACTTTTTTTTTTTTTAATCGCCTTCTGGTGCACAAAATTAAAGAACATGATGACTGATAGGTTGCTTGCCAAAAGCTCGGTAATAAGAAGGGAGACACTTGACATAAACAAAAAGTTGTAATTTGTTTTTTTTTTTGTTGTGGCCAAAAAGGGCATTCTGCCCTACGTAATTCACATAAGAAACTTTTTCTGCTGACAAATCGCTCTTCTCAATTTCATTAGACTAAGAGTTCATACGATTTTTAAAATGACTTAGATTCTTTCCGTTAGCGATCATGGATTTTACAGGGTATATTTTTCCTTATGAAGCATATCTGCGGATTATTTTCCAACTTTTAAATTCCAGAAAATTTTTAAGGTCAAGGTACAATGCAAACTACCAAAACATACAAAAATTTTTTTTATTTACGCAAACTATTGGGAATTTTTTCATGTTTCTAGCTAATCTAGTTACTAAGATATTTCCGACTTTGGAACTCACCCCTTCCCTTATCAACCTAGACCCTTTAGCTTGGCACAATACTTAATTTAACGACTGCTGTTTGAAAGAACTTAGATTACAAAAGTTTTCTAAATTGATTATTGATTATATGAATAATTCAGGTCTGTTCTCATTTCCGATAATAGGATTTGACCGACTCTTTTTGCCATCAATAAGGAATTTCGAAATTCCGACTACTCATGATTTGATGCGAATTGAAAATGGGAATATTGTGCCAAAAAAAATAAATTTTATTTCAGTATAACATTTCTTTTTGTTTATTTTCTTATGTAGTTTTTGTATATTTTCTACCCCGTGTTTAGCCTTTGTGGTATGTTTTAAAGTTTTGTGCAAGCATAACATGACCTCGAGCCAGCAAAAACTATTCACAGTTTATTAGTGCGCTTGATTTCTTAAGCAGGGCCCCTCACGTTAATATTTTGATTGGTTAGCACATAAATGGTAAATTAATTTTCGTTCTTTAATATTTTTGTAAACATGCATTTTTGTTTTTAAATTGATTAACAGTAGTGTAGTAATTACCCAAAACTTTATTAAACTGTTTATTTATGCGACATTAGAGTGTGTACATTAAACCAATTCAAAAATTGTCTTCCCTCTGCTGTCTATATCTTCCACTTAATGGTTATCTCCTCACATGCTCACATACTCACTTAGCTAACTGTGCTATAGTGCATCATAAAAATGTTTAATTAATTTTTATTTTTGTGTTATATTCATCATAATATGGGTTTTAATGAGTGGCTTTTAGCAACAAATTAACAGTAAAAAAAACATAAAGAAATCTTCACTTGACCAAAACCAATGAAACAAATTGATGGCCAAGCTTGTTTATTTAAATTAATTGCACTTTGCGCTGGCTACACAATAATCGAATGAGTATTGTGTTCTAGATCCAAGCACCAGGCGCCCACATCCATCTACATCATCATCGCCAGCATCATAAGATGTTGCGAAACTAAGCCATAAGCCTGTGACTGGCCTTGAAAATCTCATATTCTCACATACTCACTTAAAGCAGCGGCTACATTGCTCGGCGCTTAGTTACATTTTGCAGATGCTAAAAGCTACCAACGAACGCAACGGTTGCAACAACATTAAATGAAAATCAAATGCTTAAATAACGACTTGAAAGTTCTCAGACTGACCAAAAGGCTGCCAGCTGGAGCAGATGTGAGCCTTCACTTATGTTAACCGCTAAGCTACCATTTGGGATTGGGTATTCCCCCAGGCATTGTTTTAGCTCGTCTTCTTTAGGTACATACTTGGCTTAATTAACACATTTATTTTCTAAAAAAAAAAAGTATTTCACAATCGCTTTAATTAAATTTGTGGGAGAGTCTTTTATGGGATTTAATTTGAGACAGGTGAATGATTGTCATGGCTACAGGTACCAGTTGGGATTGCAATCGTAGAGGTATGGCTCAGAGAGAAAATATTTAATTTTGTCGAGAACTTTGCAACGCATTAAGAGAACTCTTAGTTTTTATACTCTGTACCGAAGGTACATATTATACTCTGTACCGAAGGTACATAGAGTATAATAAGTTTGTGCAAAAATATGTAACAGGGAGAAGAAATCATTTCCGACCCTATAAAGTATATATATTCTTGATCAGCATCAACAGCCGAGTCGATATAGCCATGTCCGTGTGTCCGTCCGTCTGTCTGTCCGTCCGTCCTTCCGTATGAACAAACAGATCTCAGAGATGGTAAGAGATAGAGGTTTGGCATGTATGGGTCAAATGCTTCTTATACTTGCAGGCGAATCAAGTTTGTTTTCAATTTTTGCCAGGCCCCCTCCAGCCCCCGCAATTTTGAAAAAACGTCATATCTCCCACAGTTTTGTAGATAGATAATTAGTACCTTCTAGAGATAGTTGGTCATTAGCAAAATGTATCGATTTTCCGAAGAAATGATAAAAATCGGATGAGCGGTTCTCAAGTTATAAGCAAATAAGTAAATCACTCCCCGCTCCTCACCACCATCCCACCCTTTCACAACCAACCCCGCACAATGTTAGAAAGAGAGAGAGAGAGAGTAAGACAGAGAGACGGAGAGAGAGCGAAAAACTTAGAGATGAGCGCAGCAGCAGCACTGCATTCAGCTCCTAGTCTAGGTACAGAGTATATTATAGTCGGGCTTGACTGATGTTTTCACTTGTTTAAGCTGTAGAGCTGATATTTTGGAGAGATTATTCTTTACTTGTCTAGAAAAAATAAATAAATAAATTAGATCATCAATCCACCAAATGTATTTCAAGAACAATTTTGTAATCCCGGAATATTTGACTTAAGCCTGTTCCGGGATGTATTGAATACATTTTGAACTGTTTTACAATATTTTAGATCATATTTTTATGTTACAATGGTCTTAAGTACAACCCGATTTGCTTTTAAAAGAAAAGTAAAGTGTTCTTCATTGAAGTTCAATAAATTGTATAGAATACCCCAATACATTCTCTTGCTTAAAGTCCATAAAATTCAATAACTATTCCCACTTGGTTCTTGAAACTTTGTTTCCTTTTTCAGTCAAATAAGGCTGGATAAATCCAAAGGTCATAAATTTATCAAGGACCAAGATGGTATTACTGTAGGTCAGAAATTTGCACCCTTATAGTGTGTGCATTATTGCTTGATTTAAGCACGCGCTTGTCTTAAATCTTTTACTTTACTGTAAGTACGAAAAGCTCTCGAATCAAGAACATTTGTTCTCTTTTTAATATCATAAATAATTGTTTTCGATTCTACAATGTTTGTCTTGATTTCAGCACATCCAACAATAAAACATACTTGAAATTTTAAGTATAAAACGGTATAAATTCTCTCCCGATAGACCTGGAACTCTGCCAGTCGTTTTTTCTGATTGTTCACGAACCGAACCACTTGTCTGTCAAAATTGCAAAGCTTTTTTCTCAACCTGAAAATGTATAAAGTTTTAAAATTTTCCAAATTACCAACATTTATTTAATTTGCAAAGTGTTTATCAAATACTTAATCATTTTTAAATTATCTAATGTTTCTCATCAATTTAACAACTAAATACATTGCTTGTTTACGCTTAAACGATTCAATTATAAATGCATTAATCTTTGTTAGGAGTTTTGTCTTGTTTCACATGAATTTCTAGTTTATTCCCAAACTCATCCAAAAGCATATTCCATATATACCACACATATATATATCAACTATAACTCGTATTTAAGCCAATCAAATGCAAGTCATTCAAAATCGAAGCTGCACATCTCAGCTTTTTTTGTTGTCTCCAACCAAAATCTGATCTCATGAGCTCATTTTAATCACAAAACATACACACCAAACGGTTTAGTATAGAAAGTTGTTGCCAAAAAATAAAAGCGCTAATCATAAATATCTTTTCTTGTCGGGTTAATATTCTCATAGCAAAAACAATGCTCAAGGTCACGACTTGGCGAAATTTGAGTCTCTGCATTATATTTTACTTTACTAATTTTTGCTTGCGCCCAGGAAATGCCCGGTCTATAAAATTTATGAACTCAACTTTGTTTTTTTTTTTTTAATTTTATTTTTGTATGTTGTTTAAACTGGCTGCCAAAAACTGCTTAAAATTATAACAAAAGATATGATAATTGGCTAAAGTATGCAAGCCGTTATTTAAATTGCAATGTTCTAGAATCAAAGTTATGGACAAACGAAAGAGAACGCGTTTCTTGCATCGCCATAATGTTTGATGTCATTTTGTTGCTATTTGACAATCTTGTCACATTGTTTCGATGTGTTTGACTTGGTAATGAGACACGCTCGACGCTGTTGCTTGTCGCTGCTTCAATTAAGCCAATCTTGATGTGGTTGTTGGTGTAGTTGTGGCATCTTCAGTGATTTTTATGTGATTTTTTTTCTGCTACATAAAAACTAAATTTACTAACGAAGTGAACAACGAGTTTTGTGGTCTCAGGGGTTTACGTTTTGGTGTCTTCTAATTGTAAGGCACTTAAAACTGGCTACTGTCTATTTTTTTTGGAAGATGGATCTTTTTAATTGATAAAATTTATTGTGCACGTGGGTACAGCAGTACTCAGCGACAAGTATAAGAGTAAACTTAGGTGTATAAGACAGACAGACATGGTGTGTATTTTCGTCTCGCTTACGCTTCTTTGACGTCATCAAGTTTTGTTTTGTACACATGGCAACAGGAAAAAAGTTGAGAATCCTTAAATGTCCTGCGTCGCTTTATCGATCCAATTTCAATTTGAACCCAGTTGTGCAGCAGTCCAAAGCCAAGGACGTCATGAGTTTCTGTTTTTTTTTTTCAAGTGCGTGTTGGTTTATATATAAACTACACCACTACTTACATGGACACATATGTACATATGTATGTATGTATTTATGACAACCCAAGAACTCCCCAAGTGTGTGGCCCTTTAATTATATGGCCCGAGCACGAGCCCCCAACCCATACGATTGGGAGTGACTGCTCTAATTGTACACTTCTGTTTGTTTATGTGGCATACCTTGAGGCGACTTTGACGCATTTTTCTGCCTGAATTTAGTATTAAAGCTATAAATAAGTTTAAAGAAATTTTAGAATGAAAATGAAATTAAGTCGAAAGACCCTATTTTCGTTGTAAATGTAAAATTGGCTATACAGCTCCTCCAACGCGGTCAAACCAAGCTTTTCTCAATCTCTTGGCGTTTGTGCTTTAAATTTTTCGCATAAGAGAAAGGGACCTACAGTTTAACGCCGAATCCGAACGGCAAAATTTAAGAATTTGCTTTTTCATGGCTTTCGTGGCTTGTAGAATCAATTATAAAAAGGTGTGGGTTACAATAGTCAGTTAGGGAAAGAAGTATATGTGCATAATTGCTTTCAGTTCTCTTTTCCACAATGGTAACGGTACATTGGTTAAGGGTATGCAAAAGTCTGTTGTGGTAATCTATCTTCTTTGGTCACTATTCCTAGCATTTTTATTACTTATTTGTGTGCCGTGTTTTGATTTTCTTAGGAAATATGTATATGTGCAAACAGAAATTAGTGCGCTTTTGATGCCTAGCGTGACACAAAGTGGATGATTTTTAATTAATTAAGCTTATAGAAATAAATAAAAAACGTAATTTAGGTAGTTGTTGATGAAAGCATTTCCTAAAAATGCCAGGTGGAACGCACTCGTCAGCCGAGGATTGTGGACTAACCCAAGGATAAGAAGTAAGAGCGTTGCAGTCGGGAAGCCCGACTCCGAAATACCCTGTACAATTGAGACACATATACACCCACGCGCCCACTGACTCTGAAATAGGCACAGCACTACCTTCCTTCCCTCCCACAAGCAAAATTGTTTCGTGCATAACTTTGAGGTTTTTGCTCGGATCCTATTGCGCTTTTTAGAACAGATAGATATATGGCTTTAGATAATATGTATTAAGTCAAGAGGTTGTAACTTTAAAATTGTGGCTCTGACAGCTTTTTGCGCCCCCGATTTTTGCTACCCCTTTATGAGCAGGGGGGAAATTTTTGCAAATCTAAAACAAACTTGATCTGGGTACAGTATACACCTGTGTACATGCATCTCTTTCTCTTATAGTCTCTGAGATCGATCATATAGACAGACGGACAGATGGACATGTCTAAATCGACTCGGCTGTTGATGCTGATCAAGAATAAATATACTTTGTAGGGTCGGAAATGTTTCCTTCTCCATGTTACATACATTTGCACAACTTCATAATCCCCTTTTACCCATTTTCAATGTGTACACTGCACACTGGCCGGAATTGACAAAATTTTGTCATAAAGTCAAAAAGTAAATGTTGGAATATTGGAAAAAAGCTTAATTCCTCTGAAAGAGTATAGAACCATGAACTCTAATTGCTGGTTCAAAACATTTTTTGTGCATCCCTGGAATTTTGGCACGGCCCTGAAAATAAGTTTTTTTCAACCAAAATTGTATTGCTCTGTTGCCATGGCATGAACTCTTCTTTCAAAATTAAAAACAGCTATAAATGTATAGAGCAATTAATGTTTTGAAATGCCAAAATGTTGCAAAAGGAATGTAAATTACAAGAAAAAACGAAATTGGGAGCTTTTTTATGTTGTGCCTTTGTTTTTATGAGAGGTTGCTGTGGTATTTTTTAGGCGAATCTAAACTAAATTTCACTTGTTCCGTAGGGTAAAAGTGGGCAGCTCCTCGCTGCTTCTCGCAACTAAAGATGCAATTGTGTCCATTAAAATGTATATGACTAGGTGTAATTAATATATTTTGCTCGTTTTTGCTCGTTTTTGAAATATTTGATGTTGTTGCAGACGGGAACAGTGTATTTCATTATTTTTGGTTTTGCAAAAAAAAAATATTAAGAAAATCGGCCAATCCCAACTGTAATATACTCTGTACTTGCGACGGAGAATGCTTAGAGTGTATTTTGCTGCTACAGCAACACCAGAACGCAACGGAGCTGCAGCGCTGCGACATCGAAATTTCTTTTGCTTATAACTTTACTATCGATTGTCCGATCTTTACCATTCATTTGGCAGATTGATAAGTAATGTTGATTACTAAATATGTCTAAAAGGTTCGAACCATATATCTTCAAAATTGTGGGAGATATGACGTTTTTTCAAAATTGCGGGGGCGGGAGGGGGCGTGTCAAAAATTAAAAATAAATTTAATCTGCCTTTGAGTATAAGAAGTTAATGTCCCTTACATGTCAAACCTCCATCTCTTACCATCTCTGAGATCTGTGCGATCATAGGGACAGTGTTGTATGGGCGGTACTAGTGGGCGTGGTCGCACCGGTCCAAAATTTTGCTCGTTTCTTATTTATGTCACTACTATTAGATGTTCCAAGTTACAGCCCTCTAACTGGGTTGGTCTAGTTTATGCAAAAATTTTGGACATTCCGGCCACTGTGCACTGTACAGGGTATAAATACATAAAGTGGAGCCATCATCGACTCAGAAATACAAACTCTTATGGTCAGATCGAACGCAGTGCAACATGTCAGGTGCAAATATAATGTTTAGCGCCTTGCTGTAAACAAGCAAATGGCTTGTAACGACATTAGACATCATTTGGAGCTAATGGGCTCATAAAATTTTAATGGAAAATAATAAAATATAATTCCCGGGTGCCTGTACCCTAGCTGCTTCAACGCCACCTGGCATTTGCAGACAGGTATAACTTTTGGACCGAAGAGTCCCGAAAAATTCCAATCTAGATGATCGTAATAGCTGTCATAAGTAGCGGACAACGAAGAGGACAACCAAGAGAAACTCGCCACAATAGAAACCGCGGTGGAGGATCACTGATGATTTGGGAGTGTTTCGGATATGCGGGAAAGTTTTGCATTTGTTTCAACAAAAACAAATTCGAAAACCTATATTCAGTTGCTGGACTGTGAAATGGAAGAAAAAAAAATTCGAAAACCTATATTCAGTTGCTGGACAGTGAAATGAAAGAATTTATAATCGACCCATACAAAGATAGATGAATATTTCAGCAGGACAACGCTTCAAGGGCTTATTTTTATTTAAAACAAAATACCAGTTCTAGAGTGGCCGGCGAAAAGTCCTGGCTTCAGCTCAATTGTGGACCTCTGGGGAAGCTAGGATTTGCAAATCAGGAAGGCAGTTTGACACCATTAAGAAATTAAAGAACTGTTTGTTTGCAAAATGGGAGTTAATAGACAATCGGGCCTGTTCCGAATTCCGAAAACGAGTGGAATTGTCGCAAATCGAGTTGATTGCTGTTCCGAATTCCGCAAATCGACTAGAATTGTCGTTTTCAAAAGTTGTGCTGCAGAGTCAGCGGAATTAAAAGTAATTGCTATTAAAAGCATTAAAATTAATCTCTAAAATTATAAACTAATCAATTTAATAATGTTAAACATTTTTAAAATCGTTAAGCATCACTACTTATTGTATTTACAGTTTAAGTGTATATTAAAATCATTTTTGTAAAAACATCTATCAAATATTGCGTGAAAAGCCAAACCGAGCGGTCGTTTTCAAACCGAGCTGTTCTGAATTCCACGTTACTTTTTAGTCGATTTGAACCGTCAATCGATAGCTGCTAGGGTTGCTTCATATAGATTAATGTATTCGGTCAGCACTTTTTCTATTTTATTTAGCTATATTAAACAATATTTGATATGACATATGCAAATTTAATAATTAAATACTGTTTCAACTAAAAATAAATGGACTTAAAAAGTTAATAAGAGCTTTGTAAATTAAAATTATGGAGATGGTGACAACTCTGCCTGCTATCGATATACACAAACACGCGCGCAGGACAGCCAGACAGCTGTTTATAAACCGACTTCGAAACCGAGTTTGAAGAGTAAAAACGTAACCAAATCGTTTGGAATTGGGAACAGCAAATACTAAAACGTTCGTTTTCGTTTCGTTTTTACTTTTTGAAAACGTTCGGAATTCGGAACAGGCCTGAATATAACTTCTTTAAAACATTTCGAAAAAATGGCAGTCATTTCGACATTTTTTTTTATCAAATTTTTTTTCTCCTCGTTTTCTCTAAGTCGCCTTAAGAGGGCATTACATAAAGATAAGATAGATGGCTAGTACCTTCAAGAGATGTTTAGTAATTAGCATTATTTATCGATTTTCCAAAAAACATAAAGATCAGAATAAACAATACTCAAGCAGCTACTGTAGGTACAGAGTATATTACAGTCTGGCTTGACCGAGTTTCTTACTTATTATAATTGGGGTAATCAACATGAATATAAATATTAGTTTCTTGGTCTTGGCTAATTTATAGTTAGTTCACACAGGCAAGCTTAAAATTAGGACTTAAATCTAAACTATGGTTCCAAAGTCAAATAAGGCCTATTTAGCAAAATTTTTATCAAAATTTGGGCAAAATTATTTGCCTTTATAAACAAAGCTAAGAACTAAATTTCAGAAAAGAAATGATTCCTTTTATAGTGCTTTTAAGTCCTTCATGTTCCACATTTACCCATAATAATTTCCCTCAATCTAAGAACCTATAAAAGTCATCTAACTTTAAACATTTTCTAAAACTGAAATAAGCCAACTTTAAATTTGCTTTCTCAAGGCCCCTAAAAGTAGATACCATAAAAAACACACAAAAAAAGAAGGCGTGTAAATACGTACAAAAATGGAATGGCTTTAAGGATATGAGTTTCTGGGGTGGTCACAGTGTGAAATCATCGTGGGGCTGAGAGCGAAAGAGAGCGAGCGAAAGCCAAACGACCTTGAAAGCGAAACGAACGCCACGTGAGTGCCCTGAGGGGGGTTAACTTTTTTCTCAGCTGTTATATGTACACACCGATACCGAACAATGACGACCCCGACCTACAGACCAGGCCAAACATTTCAATGACGTCACAACGCCACTCAGTTTTTTTTTTTTTTTTTTGGGAGGGCTTGTGTGTGTGTATATTGAAATTTTCACTTATGATTACGCCATCAACGGCAAGCCGGGAGATTCGATTTTTTCGCTCGGTTTTATTTTTGCACGTGAGCTCGTGCTAAGTGCTTTGTGAGGAACTACGTTTAAAAATAGTTCCAGGGCTTGGATGGCTTTTGTTTCGCTTTATTAGTAGTTAATACTCGCATGTGTGTGTAGATGAACGCTTTGGAGTGGTAATGTTGGTACCTCTGTCCGTCTTCGCCTGTCTGCCAATCAAACGCAATCCAAGGAATTGCAATTGCCTCTTCAAGTGCGTCGTCGTCTACCAAACAAGCAAACACACAAGTTACGCGCCAAAACATGAAATAAACAAGCCAATTGACAGTGTAACTAAAAACATGAAAAGGGAAAATCCTTACAAACCGAAGATTGTATACACTTTTTACATTATTTTATAGTAATCTCAATGGATAAAGTGAATCATTTGTCAACCTGTGCCTAAATTATCTAACAAGACAGAGACCCAGTGGAGTGGATAGCTTTTTGCAATGGGGAGTCGAAATTTTTATAAATTTGAAATTTTGTGGGTCTTTAAAATTTTGTAAATATGTATCTTATTTATTTACTTATTTCTTTCACAAATTCAAGTGAAGTTTATTCGATTTTTTTTCTCTGTTTATCTATGAATTTGTCCTGTTTAATTTTGATTTTTGAACTCAATGGGAGGGATTGATCACCTTATTCCCCTCCTATCAACGCCACTGCAGAGACCTGTTACAAGCTCCTTTGATTGAGAGTATCGAAACCTTGTAAGCTATTATTAACTATTAACTATGCGAACTATTGTTAAAATATTAAAATTTAAACCGTTCGAGAAAATGCAATATGATTAGACACTACATTAAAAACAACCTCTCTTAAAGCCCCAAAAGTTTTGCAATTCCTTATAAAATTCGCCCTAAAGCTATTCTCCGAAATTTTTTAAAAACAGTTTCTAAAAAATTCATTCTTATGGCAAAATTTCAGATACAGAAATACAAATCAAATACAGAAATTCTTTCTAAGTTTTTGCGCAATTTTCTTTAATATAGAAAAATAGTTTTCTGACTCTATAAATTCAGGTTCGAATCAAAACCTGGTGTACAATGCTTCTACAAGACCTTCTGCAAGCAAAATCTAAACGTTAGCTTCGGTTTCAAAACCATTGAATCGACACTTCTTTAGATTTTTATCAATCAAAACGATTATTCAACAAACGATTCTTTAAAATTGAAACAGAATCTTGTCTAGCCGGCTATTATGTGTATGGGCCATATTATTTTCAAAAAAGAAATTGCATAAACGGTTTTTGTATCCTGGATTTAAAAAAATCGTAGACTATACAGATTGGACTACAACCGATCGGTTCAAATGAGCAGCATAGCATTTAGCTTAGGGGTCGGCAATGTTAGCTCGGTCAAATAGAGAGGTCAAACGATGTGCTTGTGTCGGCGAAAACTTTAGCCAGGCTTTAGCCAACTTACTTTGCTCTCTTCCACCTAGCATTTTCAAGATCTATTTAACAAAAATCATGTTGAAGAGTCTTTTTCGAGCCATTTGGTTGATTAAAGAGAGATTAAATTTAAAAGCGATTTAAAAAAGACTCAAAAATAAATCATTCTTATGCTCAAAATGTGATTTATTGAAAGTACAATTAAAAAATGTAAAGCAATCGAAAAAGACTTTCAAAAGATTGGAAATTGACTTGAAATTGAATGTAAACTAAATCGGGTCTTCCGACAAAAGTATCATGGGCGCATTTTTGACAATTTGAAGCAGACAGAGAAATCGAAAAAGAATCGAATATGATCAGAAATTTCTTAAATTAATGGATGGCTCATTAGCTGGACTCGCATACAAACCATGAATAAAAAACAACCCTGAATTAAAGCACTACAGAAAAATTTGGGAGCCGAGAGCTCTATTTTCTCAGTTGACAGTGGCAAATCCTCTGCTGACATTGCCGACCCCTGATAATCAAATAAATTTTAAAAAGTTTTGCAAGTTAAGTGATTTATTAATTTCTTCGTTCCTAATCTATATATATAAATCTGTACGCCCGACTGACATATTATCAACCCACAGCCAAAACTGCTTAGCCTACAGATATAAGATTTGGCATAGCCTTTTGTTTAGTTATGCAGGCGCGCACTAAGAAAGAAAATTCGGAAAGTTTCACCGCGAAATAGGTGAAAAGGCCAATGAAAAGTTTGTATGGGCCATTTGGCTGTGGCGCTCAAGCATCATGTGAGCAATGATGCTTTGCTTCGCATGAGAGACAGAAGATAGCTGTTATGAGAAACGTGTGTTAAAAAGAAATACAAATACAAATATGCCATTCATCTCTTGGCTCTCTGAAACAGATGACAGCTGCTACATGAGTTAGAATAAGGCGGGAGGAGGACAGAGTGAAGAGCGGTGGAAGATGGAAAGGAGGTTGGGGTAAGAGTGGTGAGCGAGTGAAGAGGAGGGTGGGGAAAAAAGGGAGAGCCAATTTGAATTGAATTATAATTAAAGAGTGCTGATGCTGCTCTGAAATGCACAGTCTTCATATAATATCGCTAGACCCGAAATTTACAATGTGTTCGTGTGGCAAAAGTCTGTTTTCAGCATCCACTTGACTGTCAGGGACTAACATGTAATTCCGAAATTTTCGAGCGACTACAAAATTTGGTTTGGTCCTTTAGGACGGGATGACGGGGAACTGGAAACTGTCTACAAGATAAAACAACACAATTTCTTAAAATCTTGGACGCGGACAAAGTCGCGGAGGGTTCAGCTAGTATTTTATAATTATGATTGGATAATTATCAAAATTCCAACATTTTTTCGAAACTGTTTTGCGAAGGCTCTAATCTAAATGGAATCAACTCATAGCTGATCTCCATTTAAATTACACTTTAAATTTCAACTAAAACAGTTGAAACAATTCTGCCCAAACTTAAAACTAACCACCTCATCCAGCTTGCTATACCCTTTTCCAAGAGTATTTTTAAAATCTCTGTTAAAAAATTGTTAAGCCTTACTCCATAGCTAGACAGCAACAACAAATTTGTACAAGTTGTTGTTTTTTGCTGCTTGAATTTTCTTTAGACAAGAACGGTGCGGCATGTGTTGTTGCATGAGCAAGGTATGAAACAACAACGAAGACGAATCTTCTAGGCAGGTAGGCAGGCAGCTACCAAACAACAGTTGCTATTAGCAAACAATTTTATTTCTTTTTTTATATATTTTGGTTTTTTTTTCTTTTTGGGCGCACATTACAACACCAACAAATGTGCAGAGGTGTGCGTGGAGAGTAGAGGTAGAAACTTGTTAGTTGCCTGGCGTTTCTTATAAATTTTTCTTAGTTTTGTTTTATTGTAAAATTTATTTAGGAGTTTTTCCCCTCATCTGCTTAGATTCGTCATGGTGCATTTGCACGTTTACAAATAATTAAAATAATAAAATTAAACAAGCAAACAATTTGGACAACAAATTTAAGTTTTTGCTGCTGCTGTTGTTGTAATCAAAAGATGAGGCATGTGTTTGGCTATAATTCTTAACTTGTTTAGCAGACGCAGCAAAAATGTCGGCTTGGAATTTATGGCTTTGGTGCAGTTTCTATAAAATTGTAAAATATTGGGTAATCATAGACTAACATTTAACTGTGAGAGGAAGATTTGTAGTTGCAGATGGTCAAGTGGAAAAGATTTTATAAACAGGATTGATATCATTAAAATAATTACCAAAATTATTTTTGTATAAATTTTCAATTTTCGTCTCTTTTTTTACCAGTTGGATTTTAGGACGAATTCACAATTTTAGGTAGTCTTAGAACAGAAAGCTCATAAACTGTGAGATTTTCCGATCAGAGTCTCTAATTAAGCAGAATTTTGGTTCACCAAAAACCTACAAAATATCGACCACTGCTTCTTTATTCAAGTAGAGAGTTCCAGTTCTTGGTTAAATATTTTAATGCTGCCGAATAATAAATGAATTAAATGTTTAATTTGCCTATCCTAAAATGTTCCGTTCTACATAATCACACAAAATGAAATGAAATAGCCGTTCAAATACACATTTTTGGCCCAATTTTAGATTTTTTTGACTAATTTTTAATTTTTTAGGAACCCATTTATAGAAAAGAATATTTGCATATTTTTCCCTTAAACCTAGCTTCGGAAAATGAAAAAAATTTCAAGGAAGCCTAAAAATTCAGTTGGTAATTTACCCATCAGGATTATTTCCTGTCCCATAGTCATCTATCTGCTCATCATTTCTTTTGAATTTGAAAAGATTTTCATAAACAATTCCCCAGCTGATTGCCAGATTTGTTTGGGCTTTAATATGAGATCGCAGAGGTTACATTATGATTCATTCATAGATGGGTTCATTCAAGGCAACTCAACACTGACTGATCACTCGCCCTCCCTTCCCTTCATGCAAAAACCAAATCAAAGCCAACAGCTCATCAAGTGCATGGCAAAATTAAGAAATAACCAAAAATTAACAAAAATATGAGAAAAATATAAAAAAAATATAAAAAACAAGGCACCAACAATAATAGTAGTCAGAGGCCAACGGCCAGGCAATCCAATCAGTTTCAAATTAAGGTTTACATATGCAACGCCAGCAGCCAAATACAGCCGAAATTGACCAATACGACCGACAAAGTAACCAACTGAAAAAAAAAACTTAAGAGAAAAAACATGAAAACCTGCTGGCTGAACTCTGGCGACGCCTCGAAAATGCATTCCCATGATGGTGATGTTAGGCTCCGCTGATGATGATTATCCCAATGCACGTTCTTTGCATGCCAAAGTGTGACATCGCCGCGTGATTTGCGGTACATTGCTCTCGCCCATGCCCAGCTAGCCACCAAATTGAAATCGAAATCAAAACACCACAAACTATGCGGAAAACGAAACGAAACGACACATGACCTGAGTATCTATTCCTGGGTTAGAGGCAGAACAAGAAAAATGCGTTTCCCAATTACACGGCAATTGTTTTAAAATTAAATATAACAACAACAAAAAAGACAGAAAATGCAATTAGAAAATTATTTTAGCAATGCAAAAAGGAAAACAAAAAGCTAAAGTTTTCCGTATTTACTTTTGCCAACAATTTAAAGATGGAAGCGTGTCCGCAAGGGGAATACGGATTAAAAATATAGTTACACAAAGACAGCAGTTAATAAAGGTGTTGTTAGATTTTGCCACGTCTCGAAACCCTCGGAAAATTTGTTTAATTAATGGTTATTGGTAATGTTAGCTATAATTAGCTGTGTAAAGCTAAGCTTAATCGAAAATTTTTGATCTAGGTTTTGATTTTTAACTTTCTTAAATGAAAATTTTGTACTAAGATTTAATTTTTTTTGTTTGAAAAAATTTAGCGACGACTGCCCCGCCGCGGCCGCCCGCGTCCGCGGCGGCCAGGCAGCGCCCCACCGCGGGAGGTCACCCGAGACCGGAGGGCGGGCGCGACCCCCGGGCGCCCGACCCGCCGGGCAGCCAGGAGCCCGCCGCAGGCCCAGCCGACGTCCCCGGCAACGGGCGGCGAACGCCGCCGCGCGGCTCCCCGGCGCGCGGGCGCAGCGGTCGCCCCGCCACCAGCCGCGGCCCCCGGAGGCCCCGGGAGACCGGGCCACCGAGCGGCAACCGCCGCCGGGGGCCCCGGGCCCGCCGCCCCCGGCCGCTTCCTCCGAAGTGTGTTAGCGGCGCGGCGGGCCCCCGGCGGCCCGTTAGTCGTTAAAGACAAAAATCAGGTTTGAAATCGCAAAATTTTTGCGAAAGTGATGGAATGGAAGCACGACTGATAGAGTTGATTTCGTTGCCCTTTCTACGTGGACCAGAGCTGTCTGGTCACCAAAATAAGAGGGACAAATTTAACAGACTCGCTCACTCTCTCAACAGAACACTTGATTTTGTTTTTCTAGTATTTTCAGTTGGTGGATCTTGATGAGAGAAACACACGAAGCTGTTACTACGTTTATGCTATGCTCATTTAGCAACATCATTTCATGAAATGATCATAAAAAAGTTGACTATGAATTGCGTTGGTATTGCCAGATCTTTTGTTTTCTCATATGTGCGCTGGTCATTTTGTAAATTTTCAAAAGCTGCATAAACAGGAACAAATTTGAAGAAATCGTGAATTTCATAGCATAAAGTAATAAGCAATAAGTTTAATTTTGATCGGCTCTCAGCAGCCGAGCATAAGCAACTGAGCAAAACGAGCCAAATGTCCGCGTAAAGTGTCTTTTTTGTTGTTGTTGGGCTAAGATTTTATTGTTGCGTTGGAGCGTTAGACATTTCATCACAGTCAAGACATAAAAGAGTAAGAAGACCAAATAGCACATAATCACGTAGATAAACTTGCAGCTTACTAAGACTCAAGTGCAGCACACATACAATCGCAAAAGACACTTTCAGTGTCTCCTGGAAACAAATGCTCAAAGACTATTGTTAATTGAGCAAAGAGCACACTTAGAAAATTCATTTCGGTCATTTCGGAATCCGTTTTACATCATGGCCAAGGATGAGAGTTTTTTCTGACAGCCTATATAAAGAAACCACTTTGTGCGAGCTCTGTTTGAATACAATAAGGGAAAATAATTTGTTGATTGAGGAACATCATTGGGTTATAAGCAGTTCTGTCATGGTAGGGTTTGAAATTAGTTATCCTTCAATTTGCATCGCTATACACAGTGATTTGATTACTTAAAGTATTACTATTGAAAAACAGCAAACAATACAAATAATTAAAATTTATTGTGAGTTTTGTCTGGGAATAGAACTTAGGAACTTTTGCACGGAACACGAATGGAACGGGGTCCTATGTCATAAATGCAATGAAAATGATTTAAATATAAAAATATAAATTTTTATAGTTGTCTTTTTTTTAGAAGGAAGCCAATGTCCTAGTTATAGAAATTTAACTTTTATTAACTAAAAAAAAACTTTCTCACATCACGTTCACATCCCTAGCTTTCGTTTGTCTGAGCGTGTGAACCAATTGTCTAGCAAATGGCAAACCATTCCACAATTAATAACAAAACCCAAATAAAAACACACACACTCACTCACCGGTCTAAACACAATCAATATAATCAATATAATAAAATACCCTAAAAACAATATATAAAAAAAAACAACAAAAACTAGGCAATCTATAATTATTACGTAATTGAGGTTTGGTTCCCAATTTTCATCTTTTGTTTATCAAAGTGGAACTGATGTTGGATTTGGATTTTGGTTTTGGTTTTATGCTCGTCTCGTTGATGCTTTAAGCCGATCGATCAAGAGAGAAGACAATAATAATAATAATAATGGCTAAAACGCCTTCCGATCCCACCTCCCCTGTCTCACCTGCCTTTTGCATTTTGTGGTTATAAAATTCGCATAAATCAACACAAATAATTAAGCAGTCGCAGAGCAGTCGCATGAGACGCTAATATACCAGAGCTCATCATCAGATCCAGACTCAGCGCATAGAGATGAATTAACAAATAATTTTTGATATTTGTGGTTTTTATTTTTTATTTGCGGCTTGTTGTTGCTTTTGTGTTCGCAGAGTGCGAAAAATGAAGAGCAAAAGTGGTTTTATGTTGTTTAAAGTAGATAAAAATAAACCAAAAAAAGTGCAAGTTAAAGTTAAGGCTGAAATATAAAAATCTTTAGAATGGAACAGAAATAGATTGCGTTTTGACAGTTATGCAGTTAGATAGGATTGAAAAGATCAAAAAGCTTTCGAGTTTGACTTTGAAAATTATGGAATAACATAACTTATACTTTCCCTTCGAAAATCGAATTATAAACAACATTCTTTATTGTTTTACTAGCGAAGTCAACCTTTGTGCCCACAAAACTGAACTTGTGGGAGGCGCTGCCCTTTTGGTTTCTATCTGAAAAAAAATGCAGCTGATTCGTTGTTGGACCAAAATCCTCAAAGGGATTCAAGTGCGCGGGGCGTACAAAAATAGACGTGGCCCAGCGGTTAGTGTGCTGGACTGCTGGGCGGGAGGTCGTGTGTTCGATCCTGCCTCGGAACATCAAATAAAAAAAGTTTTTTTCTTTCTTTAGAAAATAGCTTTTACACATCCGGTCACCTTCACCAGCTATTGGCGCCAGCTGTAAAGTAATCTAGCCATGAAAAAGCAAATTCTCAAACTTTGCCGTTCGGATTCGGCGTTAAACTGTCAGGTCCCTTTCTCTTGTGCGAAAAATTTAAAGCACACACGCCAACAGATTGTGAAAAACTTGGGGCTGTATAGCCAATTTATATTTTAAACTCTAAAAAAGAGGGACACATCTGTAAGCAATAAGAAGTTCCTACGCAATGCAAGGTTATGAGATGTGTTATTTTGCGGTAAAGCTTGGTATGAAGATACTTGCGAAAAGTGTGCGAAATCTCTGCACATTATTTCCTTCGATAGCAAGTGCGAAATAAGACGCTCATCTCTAGTTGATTTGTTTTCAAATTTAATTTCGGGGGGAAATTCAAATGAATTAACAGTGAATAGTTGTGGTGGCCTCCAATGATGCAATAGTTGCTACAATAATAATCCTTACTTTATTTGTAATTTTTTAATAATTTGCAATTGGTGCTTTATGGACTCGACTAGAGAAGAAGCTGAATGGACTGGGCCAAGACATCTCGTTCATATGCATTTATAATAGAACGGCATAGATAAGAGGACGTCCACGACTTGCGCGACAATGAAGTCCCAAGTCCACCACTGACAAGTTATGCAGCTGATCCGTTGGACATACGGAATCGCCGTCGTTCACAATTGAATCACTTTATGCTGGGCCAAAGTTGCTCATCATCAGCAATCTCGTAGGAGGAGTTAAGGTTCTCGTGGCATAAGTTGGGCAAAAACATCATGACTTCCACTTCACATCGTTGCCTCCTTGATTTCCATCGCTTCCACTCTTGGCGCGCTTATCACTCCGGCAGAGATGGCTGTTCTTTAACGAAGACCAAGTCGTTTTGCAATGGAAACAATGCAAAACAAACATAGGGAATAACATAATTAAACTCAATAAATACTATCAGCCATGCTCCCATTTTCGCTTTCGCAAAAATTTTACGATTTCGTCGCTAAATCGCAAAAGTACTTGCTCCGAAATTCGCAAATCGCAAAATTTGGCCGATATAAAACCGGCGACGTATGAGTCCGTGAATTGAAAAGTAAATGGGAAATGTCGCTGGAGATAAGAGCTGCCTTTCTATGAACCAATTTTTGTAATATTTTGTAACTACTTTAGATTGTTTTTGAGGACGCTCTTACACAAATTGAATTAAATTCTTGTCTTAAACAATTTTTTTCCTAACCCTCTCAAAATTGCACCAGCAGCAAAATAC
This sequence comes from Lordiphosa stackelbergi, assembly GCA_018904235.1. NCBI lineage: Eukaryota > Metazoa > Arthropoda > Insecta > Diptera > Drosophilidae > Lordiphosa > Lordiphosa stackelbergi. The sequence goes on from JAEIFU010000866.1 coordinate 29,189, forward strand.
CTTTTGACAACAACAAATTGCGATTTGGCTGGGGCGATAACCGATAAGTTTGTCGAGACAGCTGCTTCTGCCACATAAAGTGTTGCAGAACGAATTGGGAATGAAACAGAATCGACAAAACAAAAGTTGCGAATTTGGGAGCACTTATAATTGAATTCGTACGAATTTGTTGAAATCGCAAATCGCAAAAGTAAGTGAAAGTCGGTTTCCTTCCTTTCCAAAGGCAGCCACCTATACTTTCCATGATAATTTTTGTCAAACCACTATCATAATGCTGCTTATGGATGAGCTTCCACAAAAATATAGATTTTCTTTATTCAATTACAAGATCACCGCGCCACAACACTTGTATGTATATGTGTGTCTACCGCCACATGTAGTGTGTATGTAGAGACGAAAAATATGTTTTACATATATTTCACACCTTCGAAATCATCACTCATCGCGTGATTATCGGGTGTCTATCGCGTGACACGTTGACGTCGGGTGGCAACGCTGTAATATCGATATGTCAATTTCGCGCGTGAACTCCCACACCCACGAAAAGGAAAAACTGCGAAATCCGTGCGAAATAATTTTTTTTATGGACTTTTTTATTTCGCGGGTATTTCGCTGGTATCTCCATACCAAGCTTAAACCAAAAATAAACCAAATAATAATAAAGGAACAACAAAATTCAAATAAAGATCATTCAGTTTCTAAACGTTCCTTCCGTTTTCGTTCTTGTTGACTTTTTTTAGTATCTTCAATTTTTTTTTTAGAAATGCAAAACGGTTCTGAACCGAACATAACCATTTGTATAAAAACCGCAAATAAATCGATTCCGTAAAGTTACCTTATCGATTAGCTTGATAAGGGTAAGGCGCCAAGCTAACGATAAATATATTTGTGAATTTTGAGAATTTAAACGAAGAAAATCGACTTAATGAATCAGCTCAGACAATTCGTTTACATACATTCCCTGGTGGTCGTTGATCCAATAAATACGCACGGTTTCCAAAGTGATATTTTCTTGTTATTATTTTCTTCTTTCTGGGCTGCTGTTGAATTGTGTGAGTTTTCCGAATTCTGAACACTTTTCATTTGGTATTATCTACTTCTGCTGACTGAAATAAAAAAATTTCTAAGTAAAAATTAATATGATGCTCAAAGTGAGCGTAAACCACTGAACCGAACTGAAACCGAAGTCAGATTTGTTCCCAAAATCATTTTTAACCAAACCGGCGGTTTAAGCCAGTGTTTCTCAAGAAGAGCGAGGCCAAAAAGTGAGAGTGTATTGGTGTGCGAAAACTAACCTACTTCATTGACCGCTGGTCAGCGACTGAAAAGCTGTTTGCTCTCTTGGCACAAGCCTCGGCATGCGTTGGGCTCGTGTCGGTGTGAAATTTGCTCGGCCCCTGAGGGCCAGGAGTAACAATCGCTGGTTTAAAGTCTTAATGAACCAGCGAGCCAACTTCCCAATTCCAAAAAAGTTTGCATACCTGATTAAATTTATTATTCTCTTTATATCTTCATTCCTTCTATGTAAAGTTAAATTTCTGATATGTCTATTAGTAAGAAAAGCTTAAGGAAAGATGAAAGATTTTTCTAATTCTTGCTCATTACAGCCTCTAATGAAGTAAAAGCCGACATGACATAGAGCCATTAAAACACAGTTTAAAAGAAAACCTCATGTACCTCCTTCTAGCACTTATTTTTGGTAAATGCCTCTAAGTCTAAAATAAAACACAGAACAATTAAGTTAAAATTTGACTTACAATTATAACAATTAAGCACTTCTTGAGTCACTATTTCCTAACAAAAAGCTTTGTCATTTCCACCACCTTTGGCAAAGCCTTTAAGTCCCATTAATTTAAAAACTTGCCTAAAATGCTACGAAAATGAAACATTGCATACCTGAGAATCGTCAAGACATCCATAATTTAGTATCTTAAGCATGTTAGTAGGCCGCCAGCAAACGCTTTAATACACCTGCGTGTGCGCATTGCGTCTTAACGCCTCCCCAAAAACAAAAAAAAAAAATACAAAAATCATAAAAAAAGCTAAATTTTTAAAACAAAATTCGAGGCAACGCAACTTTTGTTTGGCGACTACTGGTCTTGGGCTTGAAGAAGAAAACCGGTGTGAGGGGACAGAAACTAACAGCCATCCCGACAGCTGCCAAAGAGATAACTCAAAACGCACGACGGATCGTGCAAAAAAAGGAGAAAAAAACATAGATACAATAGCCAGTCGGTAGCTATCATTTTATTAGTTTTTTCTTCTTTTTGGGTGTCATAGATATGCGAGAGTATTTGCATCATTTATCATGCTCATATTGCTTAGGGTCAATCAGAGGAGAGGAGATCGAGACAACAAAAGTAAATGCAAGAGATAACTTTTTTTTTTATACATGTTGAAATTGCAATTGGCTACGCCCCTAAGTTATGTTGCGTGTTTTCTTGTCTGAGTACGGGGCGTATGATTAATAAAAAACCCTAAAGAAATTTCAACTTATTCACACGCCAAATCGAAAAATGACTCGTGATTATTTTGCTCTGCAAGAGATGCTGTCTCATCTAAGCCAAAAGCAGCGACGTCATCAGCACGTGGGCACCAAAAATAGTATCAGAAATCAGAAATAAATAAATAAATGCATTTTGCATTTCTGACGCAGTTGCCCTCGGTCTCTCTTGCTCTCTTTCTCTCTCTCTCTGTCAGCTCAAGTTCAATATTTTCCGTTTTAAATTTTTTTGGCCCTCTTTCTCAGTGTGACGTGTGCCCGTATTCGCCCCGCTGTTAATCCGTTAAACTAACTGTAACAATTTGCATTCAATTTCATGGCCTCACTGGCGTCATGACCCTCCTCTGCTTTGCCTCACCCACCGCACTCTGGGCCCATCTTCACCTGGTCATATGTTCTAAAAAGCATCTTTTGGCAATTTGTTTTGCTTTGGCGGACACTTTTCGCGCCGCTAAAACTTATAAATAGAGAACTCTCGCTTTGCTTTGGTTTTGGCGATTTTGTTTTGGTCGCTGTGAGGGTGAAGAGGGGTAGGTGGATGTGTTGGTGGTTTAATTTGCATCGCTATGGTGTTTTAGTTACTATTTTTATTACGTAGGTAAAGATTTTTATCGCTTGCGCGAGATAAAGAAGAGCAATTGCTAATTTGTCACTTATTCAGTTCAGAAGGGATAACTAACGAAACTTGTAATTTTCGAAAATGTGTATCAAAAATCTTGTTGGAAAATTAGATTTTGTTCTCATCTCGGTTTTATTTTTAAATACTTAAAATTAAACCCTTTTGGGATTAGTTAAGAAGATAATACGCCAAGGCTGTAAACGGGTTCTGCATCCCTTCGGTGATTAGAAATAAAGTGTTATATGTTTACATGTAGATGATAAATTCTAGTTTTGAAACAAGTAGCCTTTTCACAGTTCCTATAAATTTTTTTACTAACAATCTAGTTTTCCTCCTATAAATTTAAAAATGTATTATCGTCTTTAACAGGCTATAACTTTGCCAAATAAACTGATTAAAATGCCATAAAAATCACAAAATAAGATCATATGTTGGGCTATATGCTCAGATGGGGAATATATTAATCCAAGAACCGCGCTAGCCTGTACGGGATGATTTATTTTGATAAAAATGCTATAAATCGTAAAATGTCTGTCTTTAAAGGCAAATTTAGACACGTTCCGCTGTACTTATAAAGCGCCTTTGATTTTTAAAAAATGCATTGATATGTACTTTATTGCAAATAGCTCATAAACTCACATATTTATGCCTAGTGTGGCCTCCATAAATCCTAAAGAACGAAAAATTCAACTTTTTCGTTTTTCCGCCATATCTTGGAAACAAGAGCTGATAGGACAAAACCAATGATACAGTTTTGTTCAGTGCAATCTATATTAACATAATCAGATAAAAATAGACCTGCACCAAAAACACTGTTGGGCTGTGTTATTAAAGATGGGTTTCAGAAATTCCATCTATATGTGCGATTTTGACAAGAAAATAAATCATATGTTAAGTTGGAAAAGGGGAATAAGAAATGTGGTCCATTCGACTTGACGACTTAGGTTGGTTTAAGGTCTAAAATAATACCGAATGTAGAGGCAAAAATCTCTTAACTAACTGACCATCTATAAACCCAGATTCGAACTTAAGTTTTTCTCTGTGCTGTCCGGTTCGAACCTCCAGACCGAATCTTTATCAAAAATTTACAGGTTTGTTATTTTTGAATCGAGTCAAAGCCTTATAATACATAACTAAATACCACAAATCCACCACAAGTTTATGAGAAAAGTGCTAAGCTCGGACATGAATTTTATTTATTTGGTTGCCCACTTTTGATACTTAATATTTGGGGGAATCTCTAAATAACCATTTTGAGGAGTCGACAAAAAGAGCCTGACAGCCATTTTAATTATTTAGTAGTTAGATCTAGCAATTTCGAAAGTGCAAATTCAATTAAATTCTTGAAAAAACTTGCAGCTACAAGTCTTTTGATTAGCTATTTTCAGCTTTTTCGTTTCTTTTGAGTCGCAGTGCAAGAAAAAAATGCCTAATAAATAAAATCTGAGCATTCTATTCTGCAGAAGAAGTGAAAAGTAATGAATAATAAAAAAATAATGAATTTTTTAGTACCAGCTCTTTCAAATCAGGGCTCATTTCAGTACTGATTGTGTAGAGTTTTGTCAATACTGTGGTCCAATGAGGACTAAATTGCTCAACTGAGTGCAGCAGAAAGGGTTAAATGTTGTATTAAGCAAAAGGATGGCTTTAAGTATTTTCATTTGCTATATTTTTAATACATTGAGGTCAGGTTATGCTTGCACATAACTTCAAAACAGGAATACACCACACCACAAGAGGCGCTGTTTCATTGTCTTCTCTGTCAAATCTTCAGCGGTCTTTGCCTGATCCACTATCAGCCAGCAACTACCTCCTCGCTTGTATTTTTTTAAAAGTACGGACCAACCAGATAAATGTTTCCGCCGCTTTGATTTGTTCGCAAAATATTTAAGCTGCCTTTTCACTTGTCATATATCTATAATAAGACTCTCTGACGGTAATGTAATGGCAAGTGAAATATCTCTAAATATTTAAAAAAATATTGGTGATAAAAACAAACTGTGTTTTAATTAAATATAAAGCACATAAAATATTCACGACCTTGAGCCTGCCAACATCTATTTCTTAAAGAAAAATTTAGCATTCTTTGATGAAATAGAACAGGTTCTATTTAATAAGGGTTTCTCTTAAGAGAAGTTTGACCACCGACAATATAGAGATATATGAAAATAGTAGAGAAAACGAGCCAAAAATTTACACATTTTCTTTTATGAAGAAAACACAGCCTTCCCTTCAGTTTAGTTCAATACTGAAACTAGTAAATTTTTGTTATGAACTTATTCATTTTACCCTTTTTTGGGCTCCCATTCAGGTTCGGCTGAGCCTAAAGATTCTTACTCCAGAGCGGGCTACAGACCACATTTTGAGTAGTTTTGTAGTCTCAACTCTTTAAAAAGTATTTTTTTTTTTATTTTTTGTTGGATCTTAGTTCTTAATTTTTCTAAATATTTAAAACAATTTTTTTTTTAAAAATTAGCAATTTTTCACAACACTGGAGTCAGTTCCTCTAGGGGCCGTTTTGAAGACTACCCAGATCTCATTACGCAAAAATTTGAACAGAACCAAACCAAACCAAGCCGAGCCAAACCGTACCGAATCGCTCTTTTGCACTCGTGAACCGAACCGTGCTGAGCCAAACCAAAAACCGAAAAAACGGTTCGGTTAGGTTTATTTCAACTAGATATTGAGTTACTTCCGAATACTGAACAAAACATCAGAACATTATTTATTTTTTATTACTTATTACAGGTATCAAACACTACTATCAGAATGTCAATAATAATGTCAATAATTAAAATATCGATAGTCGATAGCGTTTGATGGCGTAAATCGTTTACCTAAAGATAAAGATGTTTTTAAATATTGGAATATTTGTCAGGAACATCAACTAAAGCTAATAGCTCGTATCGTTTCAGCATTTCCCACATTGAAATTGGTTTTATTACACATAAGAGGCCAATATCCATGAAAGTATGCTAGAAGATATATTATTATTAAGTCTTATCTAAAATTCCATCACATTGAAGTTAATTAAAATTTTCAAATCTGTGTTTTTCCCTCTTGTGTTGAAATCCACTTCTACAAGTATGATGAAACCAATCAAATGGAAATGGTCTTCATTGGGGGTGCCACAGAAATCTCTAGAGATTTTGCCGACGGTTGGTTTGTAAATCTCTCGAAAAAATCGTCGGTGCCACAGAACTACGAGAGATTTCATTTTCTTATTAGATGGAGAGATATTAGATCACCAGATGTTCCAATTGAAGTTATGGTTAATTTCATCTCTAACTGAAATGTTTGGTTCTGAATGTCTTTGACGCATTTTCAAATTAAAATTCCCCTTGAATAATTCAGTTAAGTATGGTGTTAATTTGAATAGTTTACATCTGAAAAAAAATTTTGCATCTAGTAGTTTTTGGTGGGGGAGCAGTATCCCTTTAGTACTTATGCTTGATACATTCTGTAACATGATACATCGAATTGGCTATTGTGATGCCGCAACACTCGAGTTTAGTAGTATTTGATCATGGAGCAAGTTGTTCTGCTGAACACGGTCATATTCTTCATAAATATAAAGCAAAATTTCAAAATTTGTTGGCGCCAAACATGAGGTATAACTTGCAGCCCTTAATCCGTTGCCTTTCATGTAGATGGCGCCACCATCGACACAGGGCGCCAGTGTGAAAAGAGCTTTGCTAAATCTCCTAATCAAACACGGGAGGTTTGAAACCAACCAATAGAAAGTTCTGTGTCACCTAAGAATTGGAATTCGGTTGGAATTTGTTTGGAAGAGAGAATGAACTATTTGTATCGAAAATACATTTTATATATATTTCAAAACCGCGGTTCAGTAAACCCCAGAAACCATGCAATGAATCTAACCGGCGCTTCAAAAACTGTGTAAGCCACTGAACCGAATCAAACCTTATTTTCGAGCGGTTTGCATCCCTGATATTTTTTGGCTTGTGGACAAAACACATTTTAACTAAAAGATTTACGTCTGGTTTTCCATCTTATAATTTAGTCAGATAATCCAACACTTTATTCTGAAATGTATTAGTTTATGTGACAGATAGGTCTATAAGAAGATGAGAAATCGACCCTTAGCCTTCTAAATTTGTTGGCGTCTAAAAAATTCTGTGGTAAAATTTGTTTGAAAAATTTTTTAAATTTTTAATGGTTTTATATATATTTTGTCATAACTACATTAATCCCAAACCGATTTGAAAATATCATATACGGAACCAATGCTAACAAAGATTCTAGAATTCACAAACCTGAGTAACGGCCAAATGGTCAACACTTTAATAAATACAAATTCAAGAATCAATGCCTAATTGTTCTTTGAAGAAGAGTTTTAACTTTTGAAGCGAAACCATAAAAAAGTAGAAGTCACATTATTTTGAGACAACGATACTCCTGGTATTCTTGAAAGAAATTATAGCAAAAGATAACACAATTTTTGACAAAATTCTTAACCAACTAAATTCGCTTGACGTTATATGAAAAAAAAATTCAAAGGGTGCGAAAACGGCCGTCTGATTATGTTGTACCTCAACTGAATCATCCTGCCCTTAAATAATGTACATCTACCTGCGCCATGACACAACTGCATTTTGCATTTATGTTTTCGTCTGTTTTAATACTAAAAATTGCATTGACCATCCCTCTTGTTGCCTGCCCATCTGTCTGAATGCCTTGCTGTCTGTCTGTCTTTGTGTGTACTCGATATTTATGTATGTTTTAGTGTGCTTATAAATCATTTTGCGTCAGGTTCGTGGTGGCTGCAGCCGGCTGCCGTCTGTTGCCACTGCGACGCTTTGCTGACGCTGGTAAACAAGTGTACTAAAAAAAAAATCCCTCATATTTCTATTATTTGTTTAATATTTTCACCATTTTTTTATGATGCGCTCTTTTGATGAAAATTTATGTCGTCATTGTCGGCGGCGGGGTAAACACTTTTGCATTTTGCAATGCAACAATGCGTATGCGTAATATTAAGCATACGTCAAAAAACCAACACCACGATTAAAAAGGAAAAAGCAAATACGTACACGTGTTTCCATTCGAGTAAGCGGTGGAACTGCAGCAGGCTAAATGGCTAATATCACAACCGTCAGGAAATAAATTGCGACAGGGATAGATCAGAGGCGATGATGGCAGCAATAACTGAGATTGCGTTGATGGAGTCTCGTTTAGATTTTGTCTATAGCAGGAATTGTTATTGATCTCATAGTATTGGGGTAAGGCATATAAAGTGGCATCACATTTAGGCTGTTGCAGTTGCTGTTGTTGTTGTTGTTGGTGTTGGTGTTGATGGTACTGATGTTGCTGCTGAAGCTGCTCCTCTTGCTTCACCACAATCAATGAAGCAAGACGATCGCGCATTATAAATGTCTAAAGATGATGCGGATGAGGTTCGAGATGACATGTATACAAACATAAAACACACATACTTATATAAAGGACACAACACACAAGAAGAAACAAGACACATAAATTGGGTGTTTTAGGCACCTGTTTGGCGCCCCAAAAGGCGCTTGAGATCCAGCACGGCTATGGCAACAAATTTCCTTTCTGCTTGGGAAGGACTCTAGAGTTGGAGTTTCCACAGTGGTTGCAAATAGTTGTAATCAGGTCTGGTCATGGTTTGTACACTCGCGTTTGATTCTTTTTTTGTGTTGTCCTTGTCCTTAGACTTGAACTTGCGATTGTTGGCGTTTGCGCAATGCTCGCTAAGGACGTAAGTCCAAGTAACGACGTAATGACTTACGCACTCTTGGTATATACTATACAGATATATAAAATCGTAGTATCTACATATATATACATATGTATTCAGCTGCTTTAGTAGTAGGCACAAGGACGTTGCTTAAAGTTTGTGTTTCACCAAATCAAATGTTTTCAAAACTAAACCAAATAAATTTGCACTCAAAAGTCAAGCATACGCACTGTTGTTCAACAAATTATTAGTCAACCGGCTTCCGTTTCCGCATTAGAACTTTTTGTGTTTGCAACAACTTGTTGCCATTCTTGTTATCGATTTTTTTATATATCTTTTGTTTAATTTCTACTTTGACACACACTTAATATTTTTATTTTGATAAATTTAAACTGTTTTTGTTGTTGTTGTTGTTAATACTGTACGAACGATTTAAAGTGCCGTTAGTTTGGTGCAAATTCTGAGCAAATTATTTGCTTGGATCAAAAGTTTGTTAACAATGCGGCGTCTGTGACGCGACTGAACTTATCTTTACGGTTACACGCGACTATATTCGAAGCGTTGCGCCGCTGCCGCAGCTGACGCTGGCCGAGCGCGAGAGAGCAAAACCACAGCCTCATACACACACGACCTACCTTGTTGGCTGTACGCGATTCGGCTCTTAGCCGAAGCTCGTTGGTATTACGTCATTGCCAATTTACCCCACTAACAACAGCTCGTGCGAGGAAAATCAATGACGTCGTCGTAAAGGCGCAGGCGCTTCTCAAAACCAAAAACAACAAAAAGCAAATGCAGAGCAGTGGGACAACGTGAAAGCGAAAACGAAAACGGAAATAATTTGCGTCATAAAACTGTCCACTGGCCATCTCTTTCTTGCGCTCACCTGTTCAGTTTTAGCCGCCCACCCCCCCACTGGGGGGCATCCTTTGGTGTGTGGGCTTACGCTTTGTGGGCAGAAGCTCCTGTTACGTCTTTGGGCTGGGTATTGTTCCTTTTTTTGGTTTGTTTTTCCATGTGTAGGTGATATCATGGAAAATTCATATCTACTGTATTGAATTTCGGTAACCGTAACCAGCTTTTAATTAGTGCACTTATATCTTGGTTTCCAAGATAGACCAGCAATTTCCAACATGTTTCATTCGTAAAATTGTAAGGGTAAGAAAGCATGTATTAATTTTAATTTTTTTTTCTTCAAAATAGCTTATAAACTGGAGGTTGCATAATGAAGTTGCGATCTGATATAAGGCTAATATTCAGTTTTAAGGTTTGGGTTCTTTTGGGTCCTTTTGGGAAGTCTGAAGCGACCGTTAACAGAAGAAAATTAATTTGGGATTTTGAATGATGGTTTCTCCTCTCGCAGATCTTTGCACACGACACTCGCTGCATGTAAATTATTTTGTGATTTGAACACAAAAGTTTTCTGAATGAGCAAACCTAAACCCGAACCTAGGTTCACCGATCTAATGAACCTGCTCAGTGAAACTTAAGAGCCGAATCTGCATCTTTAATAATTTCTTTAAATTAAAAAAATAAACTCTAAAATAAATTACAACAACTTTTTAAATATTATTTTCATATGGTATTTTATTTCTTTCAATTCAAAAAAATTATATTTGTGGCTTCAAAAACGGAAATGAATTTTCAAAATTTTTTCAGTACGAAGACAATCCGATTCTCGGCTACTGAACACCAATACATTGTTAGCTTAAGCAGAACTTTAGAAAGTTCTTTGAAAGTACAATAATCTTTAAAACTGGCGGTGGTTTGTAGGTAAAACGTGGTATAAAAACCGCTTGAAAATAGGACCTGATTTAGGTCAGCAGCTTAAACACCCAATTCGGTTCATTAAATGGTTTTTGGAGTGAACTGAATCGCGGTTTCAGTTCGGTTAAGTAATTCACTCTTCCTGCTTCCGTTTTCGTATTTTTCTAAATATTAATGAACGTATCCCTTTACAAATGTCCCAAGGATATGTTGGAAATGGAAGTGGGTTTCACTTCGAAAACAGGGATAGTCTGCCACCAGGATTGCTGAATCGATCGTAAGGAATACGTAATGTGCTCCTAAAGTTGGATTAAGCTGGAGATGCGCAACAGAATATTGAGAAGATCGTCCCGTACAAGAAATGGGTTAATTCCGCAAATCAATTTGTAACTTCCCAGGAAGAAATGCAATCTGATGACAGGTATATTAAATGTTCGGTCGGCAGTTGCAGATGATGTGCGGGATCACATGGTTGTCAAATCTTCGCTAAGGATCCATTCGAAACTTAATTTAAACGAATTTCGGTTAAAACTGGGTATGTGGTGTTGCTACCTGATGCCTCTATTGGTTCCGTTCCCAGGCTATTTTCAGTGTTCCACTGTGTAATATATTTAAAATTAATAATTACAAAATATAATTAAAACACAAAACGAAGATGTGAAGCTTACTTACTATTCTATACAATAAACCAAAACATTTAAAACATCCAAAACAATGGCAAGAAATTTCATTTTTAAATGAAAAAATATAACAAAATCCAAAAAAAATATTTTTATTTTTTCTACTTAAGAATCACTTTTTCGAAGAAAATAAGGTATTGGTTAGGAAAATCGTGTCACACGTACCAAAGATGGATCAAATTGAGTAGAAGAACTAACAGTCAAATTTGAGTATTTTCTGTGTTCACAAAAAATAAACTTGTATTTTTCTTCGTCGTTTGGTCACTTTATAAAGTTAGCGAAAAGCCAGAACAATAATTATAATCAAGAACCGAACAAAAGTCGAAGCAAACGAAATACCACAATTTTTCGAAATCGATTTTTGAGATTACCATTGCAAACTACACCAAACAAAATTTCAGTGGAAATGGGTCTTTTTGGGCTGTAAACTAGTGTTATCAACTATCTGTGTGCCCACTTTCTTCATAATGCTTTTAGCCATTTGTGCGTGAAGGCGCTTTCATAAATACTCTTATTATAGTTTTGATATAGCCTTTGACTTTTTCCTGATCGCCATGAAAATACTGTGAAAATTTCGAGAAGATCAGTTTAGCGTCTTAGACGCCTATGGAGACAAACATACTTTCACATTTATATATACAGGTATTAGGGTGTCCAAAAACATAAGGAAACATTTTTTTTTTCGAAATCAAATACGCATACACTCTCTTTTTATGCCATTTGACCTCATTAACTCAAACGAGAAAGGCAAAACTAACTTCGTCTGTACCGAAGTTTTGATACACTTGAAATAGCTTGTCTCAACGGTTAGCGACTTCGACCAAACTTCGCAGATCAGCTTAAAAACATTACATATTACCCATGTCCGTGTTTGAGAGCGATAATATTGAGAACAAACCAGTTTTTCTCACAAAAAACCATTTTCCGAACGAACATTTGTATGGCAGCTACAAGAAGTAGTCATCCGATCCGGTCGGTTCCGACATATTAGCAGCGTGCAGTAAAAAGAAGACTCTGTGCAAAGTTTCAGCTCGATAGCTACAAAACTGAGGGACTAGTTCGCGTAGAAACAGACAGACGGACAGACGGACGGACGGACAGACGGACAGACGGACGGACAAAGCTTAATCGACTCAGCTCGTCATGCTGATCAAGAATATATATACTTTATGTGGTCGGAGATGATTCCTTCTATGCGTTGCAAACTTCTGGGCAAATTATAATACACTTTTCAAGTGTATAAAAATAAATAGGGGAGAGTGGGGGTTTGTGATCATAGTTTTGTTTTTCGAACATAACTTCGCCAAAAATCAATAATTTTTCGTTCTGTAAATTTTGTATTTGAGTTAAAAAATGCATGTAACTTTCCTCATAATTAGTTTTAATAATCGTTTGGGTTTTTTCATTTCATTCAAAAAGTGATTTTTTGACATTTCGAAAACTGTGGGGGGTTGTGAGCCACCCATTCAAAACTTTGAAATTCGTCATTTTAAGCAGTTATTCAATATTAAATTAAAAAATATACCATTTTTCTCATATTCTGAATTATGAAATATTAATGAAAATTGAAAATAGATTGACGGCAGAGGGCTTGTTTTCTTTTACACACGAGCACTTTTTGGTGGTGGCTTTCTTTTGTTTGCCCTTTTTAATGTTGTTATTACTTCTTTGGACCGTTTTTCCTCTGTTTTATTGCGCATCATTGCAATATTCTCTTTGCAAGTCAAAACCGACTATTTGGTAAAGTGGCTCACAACCCCCATATCTCACTTATTTTTAGTTGACGTCATATAAACAAAATTTCATTTTTTTTAAATTCATATTTCTATCAAAAAGGCAATTGACCAAAGACATTTTTTTCATACTTACTTTTGGCGTTACAAAAAAATTTTTATTTAATATTTACAAGTCAAAAATGAAAAACAAAACTTTTTTTTAAAAAAAGCCGCGTTCTAGTGCACAAACTTAAAGAACATGTTGTCTGATAGGTTGCTTGCCAAAAGTTAGGTAATAAGAAGGGAAACACTTGACATAAACAAAAAGTTGTACTGGGTTGCCCATATTCGACGGACGCATATTTGATTCAAAAAATCAAAGAAAAAAATAAAAATTTGGCGGTTGGCAATCTTAATCATTTAATTTGTTCCAAGTAGATTTGTTTACATCAATTTTTGAATATGATATCTCTCAAATGGCCGCCTCTGGCGTTGATGGCGTATTGTGCCCTTTTTTGCAGCATTTTCCATCGATTTCGCCAACATTTCGGCCGGAATAGCGGCTATTTCTTCACGAATGTTGTCCTTGAGCTCTTCTACGGTCCTTGGCTTGTTAACGTAAACCTTTGACTTCAAATATCCCCACAAGAAGAAGTCAGGCGGCGTCAAATCGGGCGAACGCGGTGGCCAGTCCAAATCACCACTTTTCGACATCAAACGGCCCGGAAACAATTTCTTCAGAAAATCGATTGTTATGCGACTTGTGTGCGGTGGAGCGCCGTCTTGTTGAAACCAGAACTGCCTCATACGCTTTCGACGAATAATTGGCATCACAAAATTGGTCATCATGTCGCGATAACGCTCCTGGTTGATGGTAACAGCATGGCCATTTTCATTTTGGAAGAAAAACGGCCCAATGACCGTTTTCGCACTAACGCCGCACCAAACTGTGACTTTTTCGTCATGAAGAGGCACTTCTTGAATCTCCTGAGGATTTTCAGTGGCGTAAATACGGCAATTTTGCTTATTTACGGTCCCATTTCACACATTTCGGTCACATTTTTTAATTTTTTAAAAGCACGTTGAGTTTTTTACAATTGACTTGTTCTGTTGAATGTAAATTTCAACTATTTCAGAGCGCTCGCGTGGCGTGTATTGTTCCATGGTAAAAATCTGCTTGGACTGACGCTTCAAACGCGGTATGTCATTAAGCGATCTGACATCTCTGTCAAAAGTTATGGCGTTGCCAGATGGGTCCGTCGAATATGGGCAACCCTGTATATGTGCTATTTTTTTTGTGGCCTATATATGAGTGGCTCACAACCCCCACTGGCTCAAAACTCCCCATTCTCCCCTATTATTGCGATTGGACTATGATAACCCGTGCCGACTTGATGCCAAACTTTTTACATGAAAATTTGTACTGACTTACTACAGGAAGAATGAATAATTAAGTTTTTATTACTTAATACCTTCTTCAAAAAATTTTATTTATAATTTTGACTAAAATATTTAGAGGATATGCGTAAAAAGAAACCACTAGAGGTATGTATATATAAATCCATCTCACAAATAAACAAAGTAAATGCCGTAGACAAAATTATTTTGAATATCCACCATTTTTTGCTGCTTAAAAGTTACTTTGATTTCAAATCCATCAAACCTAAATACTACTGTGATCAAATTGAAAGGTGAATTTTCTTACATTTAAAAAATCTTTGTTTATTTATCTTACTCTATTTCATGTCCTTCCGCTGCAAAACACTTATGCCAACAAATAGTATAATCAATTTTGATTTTCCTTACTGCCATTATAAAATATTTTGAAATTTTTTATATTGTCAACGATAAGTCTAATATAGTCGTACATTAGAATAAAAATATTAATGCTTTGTTAAGCATAAAGCTGTGCTGCTGAATGTGTCCAACGAATGCCAATTATTCCAGTTCTCTTTGAAAATAAGGAACACATAAGAAACAGAGTCTGGGAGATCTGGAACAATTTTGAACTAGGCACTGAACTTCTGCAAAGTATTCGAAATGTACAGTTTTAAATTAGTTTTCAGAAGAGTCGGAATTTCAGACAATTATGCTTGATAGATCGGTTGAGAACAGTTTTATTAAATGTTTACGAATAAAAACGCATTTTTAAAATACTTTATCTTAAATATAATGTTATTGTTATTATAATCGTTACCGTAGAATAAAAGGGGCAAAACTGAAACTCATACTGTCTGTAAGACTCATATTGTCTGGACGCAGATTATGTTTGTTTCAACGCCCACTACCGGCCCCACAATAAAAAAACAATTCAATACATCGATCTCAAATTTGAAACCTACATTTATATACGCATTATCTATAATCCCTCTAATTCCCATAAAGATCGGATAATAAATGTTTGAGTTGCAAAAATATTGCATACTTTGCGGCTTTCCCTCCTCAGGAATACAGGATGGCTGTTAAACATTTCTTCCCCTGAGTAACGGGTATATAGAAGTCAGGCAGGGCCGTCTTTTCCTTACGCTCTCGTTAGTAATTATTTTATTTATTTCTTATTGCTTTATAGTTACTAACATTAATTTATGGAATTTTTACCTTTGCAATTGAACTATCTTTCATAACTTCAACATATTTTGGAACCTCCATTAATAATTCCATGTTTAGTTCAACACCATTCCAATTCCAAGTCGTTATCCCTTTTCCCTATTATTGCAAAACTTCAACAATAAATTTCTTGGACTAGAAAATTTCTCTCCCACCAATCATTCAGGCAATTTATCCAAAAACCGATTCATTTTTTGGCAAAATTAATGCACTTTACCATTGACACCGGCGTTTGCAGCTCATAAACACGATCAGCAACAACAGCAACAAGTTGACGCTCTCTTCAAGCTTAGCTTCAACCCACAGCGACGTTGTGCGTCGTCTGAAACTAAACAGAGAGTGAGAGTGAGAGTCGAACTTCGACTTTGAGGCGGTGGCGGCGTCGTTGTTGTTGTTGCTTAGTAGGTGAGGCCGGCAACGTTTTGGATTTCGTTTTCGTTGGCTTTGGCTCTGGCTGTGGCTCTGGCTCGTTCGTGTGTTTGGTTGCATTCGTTGTGGCTATTTTTAGACAGGTTCCAAGCCACGTTTTCTAACTGTTGTTAGCGTACGAAGAGGCCTGGTAGCCTGAGCTTGAGACAAACGTGAGATCGTCGTCGCCGTCGTCGGCTGACTTGCTGCGAGACTTTGGGCGCAGTGGCTCTTCCTTTCGTTTTAGCTAGATTTTTTCCCATAATGCTATATTGCGCTGGTGCTTCGGCTTTGACTCAGACTCCGACTGCAACTCCCAAAGGGGGCTTCAACTTGGTGTGGCTTCTCATGTACATATATATTAGTTGGATTTTGGGAGCGACGCAAGTGGAACTGGTCTGTGTGGTGTGCTACAGCACCAGGCAAACACCATGCATATGCACTGCAGTTGGTACAGTGGGCTGAATAATTACAAGCAGCATGTGAAGTTTGGATTACAATGATGGATCAATAGGTAGGAGCCATAAATTTCTTATATCTCGGTATGGAGGGGGTCCTTTTGGAACGATTGATGTAGCACTTTTTATTTTTTTATAGAGGTAGGGTTAAAAAGTGGGTTTAACGTGAGCACCTGCCGCAATGGCTTTATCCCACGGTGCCGAGCACAGGGTTGATAACGTCAACCAACGTCCGCAATGGACTTCGAGAAGCCCAAAGGTACCAATTAGAGCCACTACTGCATGGTCGTGTCTCCCTCCTTGGTGAGGAGCGAGGCCTAACTATACCTCTGCCGATCTCTGGGTCACGACACCCGGTTGAAACGCAACTCCACGTCGAGCCCCGAAGAAACTCTACCCGCATTTGGGTGTTAAACCACAACCACCACGATACTCCCCGAGGGGCCGCACCACAGCCAGACGGAACAAGTTCCGCGGGCTCTGGCTCCCGTGGTACCAGAATTAAGCTTCCGGTCAAGCTTCGTGTCTGCAAGGACACTACCAATTTAAACCCCAAAGCAGTTACGGGTTGGTGGCCCAGGGAAAAATTTAGACAAAGCTGTTAGGAATAGAGCGTAAGCTGGCAAACGCCAACTCACAGATGGAACAGTATATACACCACTATCATGGTCATGGCTTTCTCACTGTTAGGAGCGAGGACTATTCCTTCCTCTTCCGCAAAAGCGGCTTATAATAATTGATCAGTGATCAAACTGCAGTAAACTGCAGCCAGCTTATGTCCCCAACACCCCTAAGGGCTTGACGCAAGGGCAGAGAGTTGAAACCGTCCCTGTGATCCCGAGCGACTGTGGTACCAGAAAATCCTCTGGTCAGGTTCGTGTACCCAAAGCACACTTCCAGTTTTAGCTCCATGCAGCTTGGGGACTGGTGGCCCCAAGGTACATAGAGTATATTAAGTTTGAGCAAAAGTATGTTACAGGGAGAAGGAATCATTTCCGACCCTATAAAGTATATATATTCTTGATCAGCATCAACAGCCGAGTCGATATAGCCATGTCCGTCTGTCCGTCTGTCTGTCTGTCCGTCCGTCCGTATGAATAAATAGATCTCAGAGATGGTAAGACAAATGCTATTTATAGTTGCAGGCAGATCAAGTTTATTTTTAGTTTTAGCCACGCCCCCTCCCGGCCCCGAAATGTTGAAAAAACGTCATATCTTCCACAGTTTTGTAGATAGATGATTCGTACCCTCTAAAGATAGTTAGTAATTAGGATTATGTATCGATTTGCCGAAAAAATGATAAAGATCGGATGAGCGGTTCTCAAGTTATAAGCAAATAAGTGAATCATCCCCCGCCACCCCCCTCCCACCCTTTCACAACCATCACCGCACAATGTTAGAGAGAGAGAGAGAGAGAGAGAGAGAGAGAGAGAAACTTAGTACAGAGTATATTATAGTCGGCCTTGACCGACTTTCTCACTTGTTTTTTTTTAGCTATTTAGAGCACCGATTGACACGTCTGGCCCGCACACTCAGAAAAAAATATTACCTAAAAATGTTAAAAATTGACTGAAATTAAAGTCCATATGACCTAAAATAACAGCCAAGGAATATGTGGACTTAAATTCAGGCCTCCATTACCTAAAGTTTTCTAAGCAATAAATTCAATTTTTAGGTAATATGTGTCCTAAAATTTAAGGCAATGTAGTGCTATAAAACGTATTTTTAGGAAATAGAAAGGCCTACATTTTCGTCAATAAATTTGATTTTTAGGTAATATGTGACCTATAATTTTAGGCAGCATACGCCCTTAAAATGTTAGTTATAGAAAGGACTACATTTTTGACAATAAATGCCCTTTTATATTTGTTTTTAGGTAGTAGAACATAACCATAATTTAAGCAGTAACATCCAAAAAATTTATATATATAAAATAAAAACAATTTCATTTTGTTTGTTTCACAAATACTCAAATTTTATTTCACAAAAATTTTTGTTTTCTACATATTAATTTTTATACACACGACAGTATAGAGAAAAAGTGCAATTTACACAAATGTATGTATGCACTGATCGCATACTGTGTAACTACAGAGCGTCCACACAGGCACTAACAAGAAGAAGAATATCACACGTTTGAGGAATGTTAAGTGTTGTTTGATTTTGTTTGAACCGTAAACATATAAATGAAAAATAATAATATAACATAAGTTGCATTGTTCATGTATCTACTTCTTCTTGTTTCAATCCCGTGTACATGTATTATTGTTAGCCACTTCACTTATTTCACACAACGAAAAATTTATTTACTTGTAAAAATGACAACCGTCCGGCGCAAGTGACAAGCGATTTTGTGGCGTAGTGTGACCAAAGTGGCAAACTAAGTTTAACCACAACCAACTTCAATTATTCATATCATATGAAAAAGTCGTACAATTTTTATTTGTTTATGACTAATTAATGAATATATTTCAAACCATTGCCATATATTGACATATATTTGACGATGATATCTGATGGCAATCAGCTGAAAAAAATTATATTTGAATTATATATCTGCAACAATTTTTTAATATTATTAAATACCAACAACTCTATTAAACAATTTAAATTGGTATAGTAAATATTATTATTATTCGTATATGAATAAAATATATTCATTCTTAACGTAAAATAACCGCTTTGTAAATATTTGTTTATATTTTAAATAATAATGCAAAGTTTAGGAAAATGGCATAATTTTAAGGCAAAAGGATTCCTAAAAAATTTTTAACCTAAACTAAAAAATCTTTTATTTTAGGAAATATTAAAACCTATAATTAAGGAAATTTATAAAGATTTTAGGTAATAAAATCCACTATCCTAAAATTTAAGGAAAATCTTTTTCTGAGTGCACAAAACGAGCCGAAAGCAGACAGCTTTTCAGTTGGTGGCCAGCGGTCGATGAAGTAGGTCGCTTTATTTTCGCACACCAATACACTCTCTCTTTTTGTACCCCCTCTCCCTGTCTTACAACCAATTTTTATTAGAAAAAAAATTTTTTTTTGGGGTTTTTTTGTTTAATAAAATAAACCCCCCCCCCCCCATCTCTATTAAAGACAAATGTTTTCAAAACTCAAAAAAGATTTGAAAATTTTAAAAATTACAACAAAAAATTCATATATTTAACTTTTAATTTTTTAATTATTGGAAAATTGGCCATTTTTTCCCACTGTGCGTCTCAAGTGTTTCAAGTGTTTGTTGCTATTGTAGCTGCTGGTTGGTTGGCTTGACCCGCTCGTGGCCCCAAAAAGTGCATGCAAACGGCTTCGCGTTGGAGTTTGGAGTTGCTTCCAAAGACTTGGCTGTTGGTTTTATTGGCTGTATTAAGCCTGACATGCCAAGCCAAAGTCGAAAAAAATACGAGGCACTCCTTGCTTTTGTCTCTGGGGCTGCCTTTGTCTATTTCTTGTGATGATATTCTAAATGTGCTGAGCCAAATTTGCTTAGTTTCGCTTGTTGTTGTTGTTGTTGTTGTTGGGCCTTTAATGCATGTATCATTTTCGCATCGTTGCCGCTGCTGAGAGTTCGTGAGTTTAATTTAAGGAATTTTTGCTCTTTTTGATTGCTATTTAGGCTTTGATTTCTGTTTTCTGCAAATTTCAATTAGCATGCGGCACTTTGACTTGTTGTTGTTGCTGCCGTTGTTGTTTCTGCATTTGCAACGGCGCCTCTTGACTCATTTGCATAAATTGCTTTTTGAATTCGCCAACCCTTTACCAAAATGTTGCTTTTACTCCTGGACATGCCCACTTTGCGACCCAACCTCACCCATCGAAACTTCCTTCGTTGACTTGATTTAGCCTGCAGGTGCATTTTGTGGCGAATTATTGTCATTATTTCGTTTTGGTGCTTTTGTATTTTCTTCTCTTTTTGGTTGCTATTAATATTTGAAACTATTTTTTGGCTTGTAAATATGTTTGTGGCCAATTTTGTGCTATTTTAAAGTTTTTATAGACGAACATGTCATAATATCAAGTATACGCCCAATGGACATGCCAGTCCGACGTTTGGGTTTGATGAAGCAATGCAAATTTGTTAATTTGGGGCTGTCTGCGGAGATTTGGTTTCTGAGCACATTAAATTGTTAGCGAGATGATTTACAGGCCGAAAATACGAAACATTATATTTCGTGGTAATCGATTGAGACTTAATAGATGGTGAAGTTGAAACAAAAGCATGTTTGATTCAGCTATTTTAAGTAATATAAAGACTTAGATGAGGAATTAAAAAAAAAAGAAAATATAAAACTTTAATCGACTTTATTCATTAAAACATTAACTATCGGCAAAAGGAGCAGAGAAGCTGCATATCTGTATATGTATATGGCACAATGGGCAGAGAGCTTTCAAAAGTTTCTCTTTGTTGCTGACACTCAAATATTATGGCACTGATCCGGTGTCTCTGGATCCATTGCCTGTATTATACCTGCACAAAAAAGTTATAAAGAATTTTTAAAAAATGGATAGATACAACCAACTTAATTTTGAAGCATGTGCGGATTTACTGAAATGTAGGCAACAGAATAATTGTGAGCTCCGAAAATGTCAAATTTTGTGCCAACAAACCCCAATTTGCGGGAAAGTTTACTTTTCTGCATTTATTTGAAGAAAAATGCAAGAAGCTTACGGGAAGAAAAAGGCTAAATCGGCTAATATTCACTATGGCAAAGTCATAGTCTGTATTTATAAGTAGTAAAATTAAACCCCATAGTTTACATAGTTTTAAATTTTATTATCAATATTTGGGCTTTATGGGCCATGTCGAGGCTGTTTTATGGACCTTTTTAAAAAAAATCTTATTTGAAAACGCAAAGAGTTTTTCCAATTCTGTTTATTTTATTATGTTACAAACAGATTAAAGTCAAAAAACATATTTTTACTGCCTCGATGCGAGGGCTGTTCCAAAAGTTATTGGCCGTCAAAGTGGGTGTCCAGAAAAAAGTTATAGTGCTGGCGGCCATGATTCCGCGTCTCCAGCATGTCTGAAATGAAAAGTAAAAACGGGGTTGTAATCAGAATAGATGTATTCTGGTCTGAACCTCGAAAAAAATTTTGTGATTTTTTTTTGACAAAATGGCGGCCATTAAAAAATGAAAAATCCATTTTTAGGCTTTTTTTTGGTTTAGTGTAAAAAAAAATAGTAAAAATTTTTTTTAAAATTATGATTGAGGTTCAGACCAGAATGGTGACAATTCTGCGTCGATTTCAGTTTTAATCTTCAAAATCGGTTCAGTGTAACTGGAGATATCATAGCCGCCAGTGGTTTCGAGATAAACGCGTTTAAAGTTTGAAGTTCCTTTTTTGGGGAAATGACAAAAAAAAATCAAAAATGAAAATATGCACTTCTAGAATGGTGAAAATTCTGCGTCGATTAAATACAATTTCATAAAAATCGGTTTAGTAGAACTGGAGAAAAGTGGCTTGGCAGTCCGAAAAAGTTGCTTAGAAAGTAGGGATGGGCGAAATATTCAATAACTGTTACTTGATAACCGTTACTTTCAAATAACGGGGTTATTTTTAGTAACTGTTAGTTATAACCGTTATTGGGTGAAAATAAAACATAGTAGTCGTTTCAGTGAGATTTGTGAGTGACTAACTATCTTTTTATAACAAATTGAGAATCGGAAATCGCAGAGTAATATAATCCTTAAATAATAAGAAAAATAGTAGTAACAAAAAAGAAAAAAATGGCTGCGCATTCACGAAATAATAGTCCAATGTGGAACTTTTTTGAAAAAATTGAAAACGATGTCGGATTTGCCAAGTGCAAGATATGTGCTGCAAGACTGTCATTTAAGTCTTTATCTTTAAACAGCGCACAAAGGAAACGATTTGTTAAAGTCTCTGGTTTTTTATAAATAATACATTTTATATAATAAGGTAGCTAGGTAGCTTTCTCCGAAAATTCTGGAATTATTTTTCCTCGATGGACCGCGAATTATGAAAAATTTACGTGCAGAAACTAATTGGCGGTCGACTATGGTTCTTTTTGAATTAAATTTCAAAGTTTGCATTTTTCCCCATAAAAATATATGCCCGATCACATATGCTATATATTTTACATGCTTACAACATTTGCAGAATAAACAAGATAGTTCTGCAGTCAGAAAAGACGAACTGACACAGGAAGATATTGACGGCAAATTGTTACAATTATTTTCAAAGGGCTTTCAACCATTAAGCCTGGTCGAAGAATCATGCTTTAAAGAATTTGTAGCTGCCCTCAAAAGTACGATAATACCGGCGCTATTTGAAAAATGTCAGCAACACAGCTATTAAAATTAAAGAAGCACAGTCGGTATGCCTACCTACAGATTTATGGACATCAGTTATTAACGATAGCTATATGGGTGTGACCATCCATTATATCAACTCTAATTTTGAATTGCAATCAATGTTATTGGAATGTTTTTCCACGCCCCAATCCCATACTGGCAAAAATCTTGCAAATGAATTAACTAATTTAACCAGTAAATGGGGTGTAAGAGGAAAAGTGATTCTGGCTGTATCAGATAACGCAGCAAACATAAAGCTTGCTTTGAAGCGTAAAATGAATTGGGAACATTTTGGATGTATTGCACATTCCATAAACTTAATTGTCTTTAATGGACTAAAATGCAGTGCACAGGTAATAATTTAATATAGATGTTTACTAATAACTCTGCATTACTTCAAATTGTTATTGTTCGTTTTTCACTTTTATATAGGTTCCAGAGATTATTGGTAAAGTTAAAAGTATAGTTGCCTTTTTCAAGCACAGTTCCAAAGCTTAAAGACTTTCAACTTAGAGAAGGAAGATGCGACAAAAACATTTTGTGCAGAGCATTATCTGACTGCATCTATGGCAATTGTAATAGTGGATGGACTTAAGAGTATACCCGCATATTTTCAGAACAGTTCTTTATGCGAGTGCGTCAAAATGGTACTGAAACAAATTGACACAAATTTAAATCACCGCCTTGGCAAAATCGGAAATAATTGGACACTTTGCGACCCGAGATTTAAGCACATACCTTTCGCGGAAGAGGATAATTTCATTGAAATGAAGAATAAAATTATTGGTATGGTGACGACAATTACATCAACAAAAAAAAATGATAAAACAAACTCCCCCGGAAACTCCGAACAACAAACTAAGCGTTTTTGCATATTTGATGCTAAAGGCCGAATTGATTTCGCCCCAGCGCGGAGGAGCGAAGTGGAGCGTTATTAAGAAGGAGAAATTGTGGCGCAAGATAAGAATCCTTTATCCTGGTGGAGAAAAAATAAGGTTGTTTTTCCAAATTTGGCGGACGTTGCGCAAAAATATTTGGGCATTATGTGCACTTCTGTTCCCTGCAAGCGCCTATTCTCAAAGGCGGGACTTATATTATCAGAGAGGCGCTCAAGGGTTAGTCCCGAAAAAGCAGAAATTGTATTATTTTTTAATAGTAATTCAAAATATATTAGTGGCCGTCTGTGGCCCAGTGGTTAGTGTGCTGGACTGCTGGGCGGGAGGTCGTGGGTTCGATCCCGCCTCTGAACATCTAATAATAAAAGTTTTTTTCTTTCTTTAGAAACTAGCTTTTACACATACGGTCACCTTCACCAGCTTAGTGGCGCCAGCGTGAAGTAACTAGCCAGAAAAGCAATTTCTCAAACTTTGCCGTTCGGATCCGGCGTTAAATTAGGTCCCTTTCTCTTGTGCGAAAAATTTAAAGCACACACGCCAAGAGATTGAGAGAAGCTTGGCTTGGCCCCGTTGAGGAGCTGTATAGCCAGTTTACCTTTTTACCTAATTCAAAATATATGCTTCAAATATAAAATTTAACCTTTTATTGTACTAATTTAAATTTTTTACATACATAGCAGGCATTGATTGAATCACAGTTAGTTATACCTGTAAATACTAATATTTTATACAGTTAAAAAAAATAAAATATTACAGATACTATATACTTACAGATATTAGTCGGCGATGCCAGCTGCATACAGCGGACCTTCCTCATCTTCAAAAAAACTGTTTTCAGGAGCAGCTCCCTCTGTTCTGCGTGCCATTCTGCCTTCTTTAGATACGGCCGCAGCTCTAGTTTCTGAGCGGATGAATCAGTCTGAGCATTGTGTAGCATAGCCTTCGATAATTATCGATTAAAAGTCGATTAATAATCTATATCGATCTGAGGCGACAACATGTATCCATACAAATTAAAGAACCAGCCGATATTTCACAGCTTTATTTACTCGAAATTTATTTAGTCAAAAATTTCTTGTTTTAGCGAAGACATTGTTCGACTAAAAAGGCTATATCTTCTTAAGTATTTCGAATTCCAAAAATATTCTTAACTATCCAAGCTATAAAAAAAGCAACAACAAAAAAAGTCGAAAAAAATTTTGCACGTGTAGAATACCCCCTTAATTTAAGTAAAATTTATTTATTTGGCTGTTAGTTCTAAGGTTTCTATGATGTCGAAGAAGTTTTTAATCAGGTTTGGCTACCCATTTGAATTTGGCAGGTTTGCCTACCCCTTGGAATTAAATATACCGAAATCTCGAAGTTTACTAAGTAGATTAAAAATTCTTTTCGAGAGTTTAGAATATTGTGCAGTCATAAGCACGCTTAGTACAAATATAAAACAAGTGAGAAAGTCGGTAAAGCCCGACTATATATCTGTACCTGGAGTAGAAGCTGAATGCAGCGCTGCTGCTGCGCTCATCCCTAAATTTCTCTCTCTCTCTCTTTGCTGAATGAAATGCGGTGCTGGTTGTTGGGGAGGGGGAGGTGGGGTTTTGGATTTTTTTTTTTACAACTTGAGAACCGCTCACCCGATCTTTATCATTTCTTTGGCAAATCGATACATATTACTAATGACTAACTATCTCTAGAAGGTACGAATCCTCTATCTTCAAAACTGTTCAGGAGATATAACTTTTTTACCAAATTCCGGGAGCGGGAGGGGGCGTGGCAAAAATTGAAAATAATCTTGATCTGCCTGCAAGTATTAGAAGTAGTGAAGTATGTTACCCTGTTACCCATGTTACCATCTCTGAGATCTGTTTGTTCATACGGACAGACGGGCGGACAGACGGACATGGCTATATCGACTCGGCTGTTGATGCTGATCATTTGGGGGGTCGATTTGTATGGGTGGAAAAAAACGAACAAAGCGTATTGCGAAAACGAAATCTACGGTCGGTCAATTCTAAGAAAATTTCACCAGGAAACCATGGGTCTACAATGAATTCGTAGTCCGCGCAAATCGACTTCAAAAATTTATGTTTTATTGTCCCAAAAAACAAGTTAGAAAGTCGGTGAAGCCAAACAATAGTCTCTGTATCTCCCAGGGTTTGTATTTATCTGATAAATTTTAGATAGAAGGCACACCAAGTGATAAAGAAGCCACAGAGTGAGTGAAGTGCTGCCCATCGCATATTTTTGTTTTCCTTCTAACTCGACTATAATTCAACCGATCTTCATCATTTCTTTGGAGAATCGAAGATTTTAAATAAAATTTTTATACCCTTGCAAAGGGTATTATAATTTTGCCCAGAAGTTTGCAACGCATAGAAATATTCATTTCCGACCCTATAAACTATATATATTCTTGATCAGGGTGACGAGCTGAGTCGATTGAGCTTTGTCCGTCCGTCTGTCCGTCTGTCCGTCTGTCTGTCCGTCTGTCCGTCTGTCTGTCTGTTTCTACGCAAACTAGTCTCTCAGTTTTAAAGCTATCGAGCTGAAATTTTGCACAGAGTCTTCTTTTTACTGCACACTGCTAATATGTCGGAACCGACCGGATCGGATGACTATATCTTATAGCTGCCATAGGAACTATCGGTCGAAAAGTGGGTCTTTGTGAGAAAAACTTTTTTGTTTTTAATGTTAACGTGTCTCACTTCAGCGATTATTAATATTATACGCTTTCACATAGATTTGGAAGTTTTTCCCAAAATCGGATGACTATATCTTATAGCTGCCATAGGAACTATCGGTCGAAAAGTGGGTTTTTAAGAGAAAAATTTTTTTGTTTTTATTTGTTTACGTGTCTCACTTCAGCGATTATTAATATTTTACGCTTTCACATAGATTTGGAAGTTTATGTCAAAATCGGATGACTATATCTTATAGTTGCCATAGGAACTATCGGTCGAAAAGTGGGTTTTTATGAGAAAAATTTTTTTTGTTTTTATTTGTTTACGTGTCTCACTTCAGCGATTATTAATATTATACGCTTTCACATAGATTTGGAAGTTTTTCTCAAAATCGGATGACTATATCTTATAGCTGCCATAGGAACTATCGGTCGAAAAGTGGGTTTTTATGGGAAAAATTTTTTTGTTGTTAATGTTAACGTGTCTCACTTCAGCGATTATTAATATTATACGCTTTCACATAGATTTGGAAGTTTTTCTCAAAATCGGATGACTATATCTTATAGCTGCCATTGGAACTATCGGTCGAAAAGTGGGTCTTTGTGAGAAAAACTTTTTTGTTTTTAATGTTAACGTGTCTTACTTCAGCAATTATTAATATTATGCGCTTTTACAAAGATTTGGAAGTTTTGGTCAAAATCGGATGACTATAATCTATAGCTGTCATAGGAACTATCGGTCGAAAAGTGGGTTTTATTTAGAAAAATAGTTTGTTTTAATGCTGGCGTTCTTAAACTCTGATGTATTAAAACATTTGCAAGGGTATAAAAACTTCGGCAAAGACGAAGTTAGCTTGGCCTTCTTAATGATTTTTTAATCGCTCATACGCAGTGTTGCCTATTTAAATATTTTAATTTCATTTATGTTTATAATGTTTAGTTGGAAATAAATTGGCTTAAAACTCGATTTTATATTTGTATTCAGTAGTTCATTACAAAAAGTATTTCAGGCGCCTTTTAGTAGTTAATTCTAGTAAAAAAAACTGACTCGGCTTCATCAGAAGATTAATTCTCATATGATTGGTGCCCAAATCATATCATTTTATAGAAATTAACAAAAAATATATATAATGGAATTTAATTAGCTTAATCAATTCCCTACACACACTTATTCCTTGTCAATGCCGTAACCTCAAAGCACCACGTAATGGCTGCCCTTACCAGACTTTCCTATTGATTTTGGTATCAACTCTCGACAACACGTAACACTTAAACAAATACCTATAATTTGGGCTTGTCCCGCTGAGGTCAAAGACACACAGAAGTGAAATGCACGCAAGCACCCAAAACGCCGGCTGGCTATCTATCTATGCGTGTATGTATGTGTGAATGTGGCGACAATTTCGCAGACGTCAGGCCTGCTTGATATGTACACGCATTCACATTTCTGTGGGGCTGGGGTCAATCAGTTCCATTGATAACAAAAAATTCTCGCACACTTTGTACACATTTAATGGGCAGGCAAACAAACACGGGGGAACGCACGACAAAAGCAGAGATAAACAAACAAAGTGTTGCCTACTTTGTGGCGTGCGTGACGAACATGCTGACGCGCGGTCAAGACGCAACGGAAGCAGACCATAAAATCAATGCCGACAGCAGTTCCGCTCTCAGTGTGCACGTCCGTTTGCGTGTCGATTGTTGCGTAGGGAATTCATTACTAACAAGACAGCTGAAACGCAGGAGTAAGGGGTGCGGAGGGGTAAGTAGGTACCCAAGGTCACTGTTGTGCTACGCAATTGGGGAGATGAGAATCAGATGAGCTGTGTGAGTGGGTCGATTTGTCTCAAGGTTTTTAAAGTCAACAGAAAGTTGAAATGAACTTAGATTGGGGAAGCGGTTGATTTGAAGGAAATTAATGTGGTATCCAAGTAAGGGAGAGAAGAAGTGGAAATTGTTTAATTAAATTGTAAGATTACCCTAGACATGATGGCAGAAATAAAACTAAGACCAGTTTCAGAATATTTTGAAATTCTTAATGCATATTTTAAGAATCCTTCAAATAGTAGACTAATAGCCTATTTCCACTATAGCAAATGTGTACATATTTTCACATATTTACGGTTTAAAGCAAATCTGTGACGTGGAAGGACTAATATGAATTCGTTCTCATAGATCTGCGGGAGGAGAACTTGGTCGCGGTAAGGTAAGGTGGCATGAAACAATGTCAAGCTTGAAATTGTGTTTTGTCAATTTGAGAAGTATTCATAGTATCATAATAAAATAGTGTCTCGCAATATGCAAGTTGATTTAATTGATCTAATCTTTCTAGAACTTAGTTCAAAGATGTAATACACAATTTATTTAAGTTCAAATTATCAACTTGCCATTCTCATGTTCACGACACTGTATAATTTGTACATATCATATGGAAACGCTCAAAAATAATATATGTACATTTCGAAATATGTTGAAATAGGCTATAAGGGTTTGCAAAAAATTAAATTACACAGAAACCCCAAGAGATGTTAACAAGCGGTTTTTTTTATTCGATAGGTAATCGGTTAAAAAATTTGTGTGCAAAAAATCTTTCTTACTAAAATACTAGCAGAATTCAGCTGGCTTTTGTTTGGCAACTAAATATAATAACAATTGCTCAAAATTCCGGAACCTTTAGGAGATTATAGATAGATTTAGATTATTATTACGGATAACCCGGCTTTACAGTTTTGTTGCGCGTTTTCTTGCCACCGACTTGACAATTCAAGGTCTCGGCGGCAGACCACCGCCTTTAGACCATATCAAGAAATTCCTACCGAGATCAATAACGATCCGGTAAAAAGCAGCTGAACAGTTAACTGTCCTGCATTAACGCTGAAGTAAAAGACACATGGACAATATGTGGTGAAGGGTCACATGACACATCTCAACTTTCTGTAAACTCTTGTAACTCCTGTAAACTCCTGTAAACTCCTCGCTCATTATTCGTGTCGAATAGCATGCCTCTTCCAATGTCTTAATCTTGCGATCTTTATCTGGCTTGCGACTAGATTTGCTTCTTTTTGTACAAATTTTTAGCGATGAACTGAATCAATTTGATTCTGCATCTTCTTCAGTGACAAATTGGATTGCGTCGTTATCACTTAGAAAAACTAAAATTGTTAATTTTGGATATAATTGGGATAGGATATAATTAGAATAAGATATAGTTGTTCACCAAAAAATTTTATTTAATGCCGTCAGCAGTTTTCGTTTCCAAATTTCGAATTAAACTTTTACATTTTTGTTAAGGATCTTTGTCGAAAAGTTGAAGCCAAACAAAATGTTATACCATAGATACCCATGTCTGTCCATATAAAGTACAGATCTCTGACATGGTAAGAGATAGAGGTTTGACATGTATGGAAAAAATACTTTTTGTAGTTGCATTCAGATGAATTTTTTTTTCACAGGTTGCCACGCCAAGTTTTGGAAAGAACTTTATATCTCCCACAGTTTTGCAGATCGATGATTTGCACTAGGGTTGTCGAAAATAGTATCGATATATCGAAATATCGATTTTTTGCCCAAAATGAAGAATATCATTATCGAATATTTTACGGAGGCGATATATCGGATATCGAATATTTTTTTTATTTATTTTTTATCGAATAATATTTTTCGAGGATATTTTTGTGTTAGCGTTGCAGTTGATGCACAGAAATCGCAGTGCAAGCTTTGCAATAAAGTTGTAAGGACCAGTGGCAACTCAACAAATATAAGGGTGCACTTAGCAAAGCAAAGCATGAAGATACTTGGCAGAAATGCAACTAATCAACGGCAAATGTAAGTATATGTATATCATTTTGAATTCTGAGAATTTGTGTTCTTCGTGTGGGAATTGGCGGTTATTTATGCATTTTTTTATTCCCAAACGGTAATTAATTTATTCAGCAGGTTAAACCGTCAATCATAATTCACAAATCGTAAATCGGAATTATTTGCTGAATGAGCCCAATGTCTTTTAAAGTATTGACAGCAAAATTTGATATAGAATGTTGAAAGTAATCTTGCATCTCTTTATTTTGTGAGAACTTGAATCCTTTCTGGTTTACCTTATCTAACCCACAATTTAACCATTTAAAACTGAAGAAAAAAGAAATGAGCTTGTGATTTGGATTTGGATTTCGATTTGGTTGTGTGGACCAATTAGCGTTGTCTATGATCCATTTCCATTGTTAATTTGCCATGCATTATTTATAGCCTAACCACTGGGCGGTTGGCCGCACTTAACTTCGCTCAACCACACAACTCAATGACGTCACAATAAATCAATACAAATCAAAGACGTCATCAGTTTGGGTGGCGCGTGGCCGTGACGCGGACATGCGCATTGGAGCGAACTAGACAGCGACAGCGGGCATGAATGAATGAACGAAACAAACAGCGCCAGGTGCCAAGCGCCAGGTGAGTAGGTAGCCAAGCAGCTAACGACGACGTCGTCAACGATAACGATGAAAACACCGGCCGGCGGCAGCGGCGGCGACGTAACTCTCTCGCTCTGGCCAGGAATAGTGTGTGTTTGAAGGTGATGACGTCGCTGTTAATGCGTGCTCAAGATGTGTGAACATTGCGGTCCCGCTTCCATTTGACCTCATGTTGGAAAAGCGCAGTTGATGCTAACTCCAACCAACTAACCATCTCGCTCTCATCTGACGTCATAGTTGGAATGGCGCGTTTGGCTCTATTTTTGAGACTGCCTCCATATGATGTCACAGCACAGATTTCCCGCTACGGTGTGCACTCCATTGCAGCGGAAGTATAAATAGCCAAAGGATATACACACGTGCAGGCGAGTTTTTTCGTAGTTTTGAACGACAAAGTGGCGTCACATAAATCTTACGGAAGTGCATTACCGGATGGGGGAAGTTGACGGAAATTGTGTCTCTGTGTGTGTGGGTTTATCATAAATAATGAAGAATTTCATACAAAAAACAAATGCCGATAATTTAAGCACATAATTCTCAAGGACTTCGAAGCTAAATTTGATTAGTTCAAAGTCCATTCGCTTTCCATTTTTAAAGACAAAGCAAAGAACTTCAAAAGCTACCTTCCAACTGGCTGTGAATATTCAAAATGCTTCATCCTCATTTAAAAAAAAAGACCTAAAATCGAAAAAGCCATTTAGTTACAACATTAAGCCTGGCTTAATTGAGCATTTTTAATACACCCCTTCATAAAAAATGTAGTAACATTTTTTTCTCATTGCCTTAACACTAATTTATTTTGAGTACCTTTTACTTCTTCTTCTACTATTAATACCCACCAGTCTTTTTAGATTGGTGCCAGCTGACTCTTTCCTGCCGATCAGACACTTTATTTACTGAAGCTTCTTTAGCCATACACAAAGGTGAAAGAACCCATAACATTGGACTCAATATGGGCACAAACGTTATCAAAAACAGTGCATGAACGGGTTTTCTCATTTGTAGTACAATGTTCTCACTTCAAGAACAATTTTCTGAGAACGCAAAAACATGATTTGAGTTGGAATTGTTCCGTTTTCAAGAATATTTTAAGCCCAACTGGAAAAAAATTTGATTGTTTTTGGATAAGGATGGTGATTGGTCATTTTGGGCTTCGAAGGAGTATGGAAAACGCCCACAATTATTTTTACCAGCGCTCGATATGCGCTACTGCTCCGCCCAGTTTCCATAGTATTTACAGCAGAGATGGGCATGCACACATATCGTCACACTTTTCACACGCATACAAGCACAATTTGCGTGCACAACATTCGTGTTTTATAAATAGCTTTCAATGCTTATAGCGTACGTGTGATTTTGTGCAGTCGGCCGCGGCAGAGGACCAATGCACACGAAGCAGCGCGCTGCCTGCGTGTGCATAGGAATGTCGCGACTCGCCCATCTCTGATTTACAGCTATAACTAACTGTGATTCAATCAGTGCCTGCTATGTTATGTAAAAAATTTAAATTAGTACAATAACAGGTTTAATTTTATACTTCAAGGCAAATATTTTAAAATACTATTTAAAAATAAAAATAAATAAGAACATTTTGCTTTTTCAGGATTTAGCCTTGAGCGCCTTTGAGAATAGGCGCTCGCAGGGAACAGAAGTGCACATAATGCCCAAATATTTTTGCTCAACTCCCGACAAATTCGGAAAACATCCTTATTTTTTCTTCACCCAGATTAAGGATTCTCATCTTGTGCCGCAATTTCTCCTTCTAAATAACGCTCCACTTCAATAAATGCTTGGGACCGTTGCGGCCTTTACCTTAAATGAATCAAATATGCATAAACGCTTAGTTTCTGGGGGAGTTGGTATTATCTTTTTCTTTTCTTGATTTAATTCTCGCCACAATACCAATAATTGTATTCTTCATTTCAATTAAATCTTGGGTCGCAAAACGTACTGGCCCGTTTCCTTTGTGCGCTGTTTCAAGATGATTGTTCAAATTTGATGTCGTAGACTTCAATGACAGTCTTGCAGCATATATCTTGCACTCGGATAATCCGACATTGTTTCCAATTTTTTCAAAAAAATTTTTACATTGCACTGTTATTGTGTGGTTGCGCAGCCATTTTTTCTTTTTTGTTTCTACTTTTTTGTTATTATTTAAGGATAATATTACTCTGCGATTTCCGATTCTGTATTTGTTATAAAAACATAGTTAGTCACTCACAAATCTTACTGAAACGACTAGTATGTTTCATTTTCACCCGATAACGGTTATAACTAACAGTTACTAAAATTAACCGCGTTATTTGACAGTAACGGTTATCAAGTAACAGTTATTGAATATTTCGCCGATCACTAGTTCATAGTTTTTTCCCCTTTGTGTAGCTATTTGAAAGGTTTAGTCCCTTAAAACGTTTACTTATACGCTTACTCCATCCAACACAGTTCATTCAAGAATTTCAGAAAAAACAAGTGAGAAAGTCGGTCAAGCCCGACTATATTTATACTCTGTACCTAGTGTAGGAGCTAAATGCAGAGCTGCTGCAGCGCTCATCTCTAAGTTTCTCTCTCTCCCCCTCTCTCTCTCTCTCTCTCTTTCTCTCTCTCTCTCTAAGATTGTGCGTTGGTTGTGAGTGGGTGGAAGGGGGTGGCGGGTGGTAATTCACTTATTTGATCATAACTTGAGAACCGCTCATCCGATCTTTATCATTTCTTCGGCAAATAGATACATATTGCTAATGACTAACTATCTCTAGAAGGTATTAATCATCTATCTAGAAAACTGTGGGAGATATGACGTTTTTTTCATATTGCGGGGGCGGGAAGGGGCGTGGCAAAAATTGAAAATAAACTTGATCTGCCTGCAAGTATAAGAAGCATTTGTCCCATACATGTCAAACCTCTATCTCTTACCGTCTCTGAGATCTGTTTGTTCATACGGACGGACGGACAGACGGACAGACGGACTTGGCTATATCGACTCGGCTGTTGATGCTGATCAAGAATATATATACTTTATAGGGTCGGAAATGATTCCTTCTCCCTGTTACATACTTTTGCACATTATTATACTCTATGTACCTTCGGTACAGAGTATAAAAACAAGCGGGATTGACTGGGGAACGGAACGCTGGACATTTGGCAATTAACGAACAACGGAAAGGAATGTATGAAATGGCGTGCTAGCACATTTAGCCATTGCCTACTTTTGTAGCTAGACGTCTGAACTGCTACTTACACAGAAATAATACGTAGAGAAATTTTCAATCTTTTTAAATTAAGAGTAAGCTGTCGACTTTCAGAATATTCTACACAATTCAAGCTTTTGGCCCATGCCTTTAGAACTTGCCTCATTTCAAATGTGCTTACTTCAATCCCTTTCGAGATCAATTGTCCGAATAAATATAAGTAGCCTTTTAGAAATGCTGCAACAACCGATAGGAATGGTGGTGAGCGATGAGATGCCTTTCCATTCGTGTTCAGTGCGCATGGTCGTGGGTTCGAGTCCCAGTTAAGCCCAAACATTTTTAAATTTCTTTGGTTTTTAGAAGTCTTGAGGGGGTATTCTCCATGTCTGGGCTGTTTTTTGGATCTTTTTAAAAAAAATTGTATTAGAAAACGCAAAGAGATTTTCCAATTCTGTTTTGTTTATTATGTTACAAACAGATTAAAGTAAACAAACGAGGGCTGTTCAAAAAGTTCTCGGCCGTCAAAGTGGGTGTCCAAAAAAAAGGTATGGTGCTGGCGGCCATGATTCCACGTTTTCAGGTTGTGTGAATTAAAAACTAAAAACGGGGCTACAATCAGTATAGGCATTGGTCTGACCCTCGAACAAAATTTTGTGATTTTTTTTTTTGACAAAATGGCGACTATTGAAATATTAAAATTCGATTTAGCGCCCTTTTTTGTAGTTTAGTGTGAAGCACAAATAGTAAAAAAATTTTAAAGTTATGGCTGAGGGTCAGACCAAAATGGTGACAATTCTGCGTCGATTGCACTTTGAATCATCAAAATCGGTTTATTTTAACTGGAGATATCATGCCCGCCAGCTCGAAAAACGTGGTTTTGTGATAAATGCGTTTAAAGTTTCTGAAGTAATGCGAAAATTACTTGAATTTGTAAAGACATTGGTCAACAAAAAAGGCTAAATCTTCCAAAGTATTTCGAATAAAAAATCCTTTTGAACGTATTCTTAACTAAGCTATAAAAAAAATGCAAAAAATAAAAAAAAAAACTGGTGAACATGAAGAATACACCCTCAAATAAACCAAAACTGGTGTGGTCTTTGAAGATGTCCTATGGCATGTGGCATGGCGGAGGAAAGGAAGAAGAGTTATCTTTCCTGGGACCAAATCAATATTACTTATCGAGCTTAAATTAATCTCGAGCATGCTTAAAATGATCCAGCTTTGGGATTGAAATGTGCTCGAATTTTTGGCTTAATTCAATCTTTTATAAGATTACCCCGGGATAAATGTAATTATTCTCAGACTACAAAAAGTCCGATCAACTCAATTTTTTTTTTGATCGGGTCACTATTTGGGTCATGCACCAACTGCATTTGATTTTAATTTGTTCGATGTTGTCCGGAAAATGTGCTGCAAGTTATTTATTTTCAATTTAGTTTAGCAAAGGCTGTGCTTGCAATCCACACGAAGTTTAACGATGGCAACGATGCGATTATTTAGTTTCTCTTCTGGAAATCACCCAAATAAATGCCACTAAATAAAGCCAATCAGCTGTTCGATGCGGTTTTTTTTATATGGAGTTCGACATAAAAATTTATCTTCCGTGCGCATTTATTTGTTCTGAAATAGCTATGATTTCATAATTTTGATTTTTAATAAAAATGAATTGTACCATAATTATTAAATTTTAGATTATTCCATCGACCATAATCATTCTAAATGATTTTTTTACATAAAAATTAAAATACTTTTTTATAAGTTGATTTTTAAATGTTTGAGAAATCATTGTGTGAAGTTTTTTTCTGAGTTTTATTTTATTATTCAAGTATAAGTAATTATTCTTAAATCATAAAGTTCTTCCAAATATAACAATTTCTCCTGACTTTATTACGTCCGTGGTAATTTATTTCACGATTTTATGGTTGTTTCATAATCGCCAAAAGGTTTTTACTTCTTTAATCCTATAAAAGTTTTCTTCGATCTTTTTCTTGAAAGTAACT
This sequence comes from Lordiphosa stackelbergi, assembly GCA_018904235.1. NCBI lineage: Eukaryota > Metazoa > Arthropoda > Insecta > Diptera > Drosophilidae > Lordiphosa > Lordiphosa stackelbergi. The sequence goes on from JAEIFU010000866.1 coordinate 65,205, forward strand.
AATATTTAAGTTATATTCTACACCTTATTTTTTTCCTTTTTTTTTTTTTTTTTAAAAAAAGCTATATTTTTACCACAAAAATTTAAAATTTGGTTAGCGCAAAATCATAATATTAATAAGAAATTCGTAAAAAATAGATAAAATATAATTTGAGTAGATAATATGTAAAATAATTTTCCCCAAATACACTTGATTTAAATATTTAGGCTAAGTCTGAGTGCGGCTAGTCGCATGTCAACTGGCGTGATGACCTTAGTCTTTCGCTGACTACGAAGCAGCACCCAAACTCCTGCTTAGAAGCTTTTTCGCTGTAGTACAATGATAAAAAATCAATCTAAAATCAAGCTTATATTCTCGAAAGCAAGGGAAACAGTGTCAGAATTTGGCAGAGACGAGAAGCCAAGACTGTATTCTTAATTTAAATCTTAATCCTTATGTGAAAATCCATATGTGAAAAGAAAAAAAAAATTATTAATATTCAGCATTTTATAAAAGGCAGTAGGTTGTGCTTAAGACAACCTGCACAGATTTTGTTTAGCCTCTGTAATGAGCAGTCCACTAAAAGCACTTTTTATTTTCAGGTGAGGGGTGGAGGGGTGGTTGATTTAGTTATCAACTACAATTTTCTTCTTTCTGAAAAACTTAAAAATTGTAATTTTAATCCGCCCTTACTGTCACTCGAACTCAGTTAGATCGCTGCGCCATTGGCCGTCATGTTTTGCCGCCATCAGTCGCTGTATAACATCTCAGCTGGCAGAACGACAAGGTCATGCTTCGAGTCCCAGTAGATGCGGGAAGCATTGCAACCGGAAATTGATATAGCCTTGTCCGTCTGTCTGTATGAACACCTATATCTTAGAGACTAGAAGAGCTAGAGCCACCAAACTTGACATGTACACTTCCACCCCCGCCCCCACAATAGAAAATGTTGAATAACTTTTACATTTCTTAAGATATCTGAAATTTTCATCAAGATCGGATATGAAATAGCCGAGTTAAAAAATGTTGCATACTCTTCGGATGTTCCCACTCATGAACACAGGAATGCTATTAAACATTTTTTCTCATGAGTAACGGGTATATCGAATTCGGTTAGAGCCGACTTTAACTTACGCATTGCTTGATGATGATCTCAATTTGCGCCCCTGTAAAATCTATCGTATTTCCTGAATGCGGTAATATCCGAATAATATCTCTCGAGGACATCCACCAACTGGATATCAGCACCTTCCCTGTTGACGGTGCGAACATTCCAGATGCGTATCCTCAAATCGAGGTCCATAAACGTTTGCGTGGGTCGTAGTCAGATGGGAGTCCGTGTCCAAAGCAATCTTATCGCAGTTTTCATTTGGTGGTCTTGTTTTGACGGTGGTGAGTACCAAGCCCGACGCACCAACCCTATAAACTATATAAGGAAGAATCGCCACTCACATTAACCAGCATCGTTCTGTTACCGAGGGTCACAAACAATGAGGTTTGAGTCGTCTTGAGACGCAGAAAGCCAGGGTCTCGCTGAGTTTGACACGTTGAATTCGTCAGCAGCTTCACCTCACTACCACATAGGCCCACATTAGGTTGTCGAAATCTATGTCCAAAATTTTCTGGGATGGTCAGTTCAATATGAATATGAATATCCCAGAACTGACCTGCAACGGTATCTTTTTTGGACTTGCATGAAGCGTTATCTGTCCTCTTTGATGAAAGAAACCTGTCTATAAACTCTACCGAGTAGCTTCATTTTCCTGCTTTAAAAAATCAAATATTTTTACCGTAGCTGCGTCCCTTAGTCGATTGGGGGGGAGGCGGGCAGCTATTTTCTTTGGGGCTCGCGCTTCGGCTTGGTAGCACTTTAATGCACTGCGCTTTGTACGTCAACTTTCAAACTAAAGACAGAAGATATATATTGAAACAAGACAATATATACGCCTTGCTACAGCTATCCAATAAAATGTAATTTTTCGTCCAAGTGCTGAAACGACCCACTTTGTTTTGTTATTGCAAATTATTTTCTGGCACGCCACATGAAGCAAGAAACAAAAGTAATATTTAATTTCAATGGGGTTTCCTTTTTATTTTTTTGCGGCAGATGAAAATGCAAAAGAGTTTTCATGCACGATTCCAGTGCATCATGGTTCGGTGATGATGCAAAGTTAATTTGCACTACACTCCCACTTGTTGTTCTAGACATGAACTTTTGGTCGAGCAGCGCGTCCCAGACGAAAAATGATTGGCACATTAGCACAAATTGTTAGTACATCTTATTTAAGCCATTTAATTAATTCCGCAGATTCTGCAACACAGCCACAAAAATTTAAAAAAAAAATAAAAAACAATCAGCCATCCACACGAAGTCCAGCAATTGCCATTCGAAGACGTGCGCAGGCTTGTCAAGGCTTGCGGATGGCGGACGGCGGATCGCGGATCCATGCACCCATAGCCAGAGCTGCTACCTTCAATTTGACAAAAACTCAACTAAAAACCCGCTGGCAGACTACCGACGATTGTTGAGGTTGCATGTTGCCTTTCGATTTGTTGACCAAGCTGCTTTGGAAAATTACACTACACTCCGGCTATCAATTGATACAAATCTCTGCAATTTAGAATATAGAGACGTAAACGTGCCGAAGCCAGGTTTTAAGTTTTCAGTTTTCCACATTGAATGTCAATAAATAATACAACAACCAACAACGAAACGTCTCCACATACAAATATATAGAAAAATGGAGAACATGAACATGGCACACGGGACAGGTCGAGGTCGCCAGCTGGATTTGTCCGGTCGGCAGCGCCGCAGGTGAGAAAATGGCCAATAGTCATAGACAAAAAGAAAAAAAAATAACATAACCAAAAGATGCGACTTTGTTGGCTAACATGCAACCAACTTGGTAACTGGTAAAATGAAGCGCTTAGTAGCTTTACACTAAGAGAAAAGATCGAAAGAGTTCGCTCTTTATAACCTTCATTTACAAATATTTTGTTATATATCTTGTTGATTTCCAAGTGTACACTCAGAAAAAACAAAAACAAATCAAGTATTTTTGTACTTCGATCAAATACATAAGGTTTTAATAGTTTTAATAGCACGGTAAGTAGAAATTCTTCGGAGGATTTATAGACCTTTATAAATTGCCGATGATTACCGCATGTCCCGATCCAGAACGCAAAACACCGAACTGTGATGAAGAGCTCTATGGTGTGACCAACTGGTGCCCTTAAGAACGGAAGCGACTGAGCATTACTTGCAGAGGCCGAGACCGTCAAATGGTTGTGAAGGCCAATAAAGAAGAAGAAGAAGTACGAGAATACATTTCTAAAAAATTGTTTCTCTAGTAAACCTGACTTTTAGGTTGGACTAGTCTTAAGTTGAGATTGCGTTCACACTCACTGGCAGGCTACCATATCGACCCCTGTGCAGGAAAACATCGTATGTGCCAAAAACCAAATTTTACAGGAGAGCGTTTTTCTACTTTTCGATGCGGTGGCTTGCAACATCGTTACCAAACTCTAGATGTGCAACAATTATTAACTTATTTAACCAATCTCATAACTATTTTTGATCAAAAAAACTAATTTTTGGCACGTACGATATTTTTGGCAACAAAATTTTTTAAGTTCTTCGTCAAGTTTGGCACTTGCGATAATTTTCAAAATAGTTAAAATTGCACAAAATATATAAAAACAAAATTATAATAATATTATCTAATGATAGAACATTAAATATTTAGGGTTTTATTGCAACTTGCAAGTAATTAAATGTATTCACAAGTTTAAAGAAAAATTGTATTTTATCAAAGTTTTATTTTAACCCATTTTCCTCCGCTGTTAGCTGAACAGCAAAATTGCCTATTTGGAAAAAAAAATTATGTAGAATAGAAATTCGTCATGTATTATTTTAAGGAAAGGGCGAAAATAGTCCGTAATAAGACAACTCGTGAAAAAAGTAGCATTAGGAGACTTTAAAACACCTGCAAAAGTGTCTTTTCGAGTAATCGAACAGTCTCAACTGGCGAAACTATAATAGGTAGAGTTTTTGACTTTGCATTCATGTTTACTGGGTCCTCCGTGCGGCGTAAATGGGTGTAAAGAGTAAGCAAAGAGATTAGGTCTCATTGTCGTTTTCAAACATTTAGTCTTTGAAATAAAACGAATTTTACAGGCTTAAAATTTTGTAGGTCAATAAATTTTTGTCAAAAATTCGTATGCAACAATCATTTTCTTATCGGGAAAATTAACTTGGTAAAATTTTTTATTTTTTTTTTTTTTTTTTTTTTTTTTTTTTTTTTTATTTTTATTTTTTTTTTTTTTTTTATTTTTTTTTTTTTTTTTTATTTTTTTTTTTTTTTTTTTTTTTTTTTTTTTTTTTTTTTTTTTTTTTTTTTTTTTTTTTTTTTTTTTTTTTTTTTAATTTCTCCATTTTATTTTTTTTTTTTATTTTTTTTTCCCATTTAAAATTTTTAATTATTTTTTTTTTTTTTTTATTTTTTTTTTTTTTTTTTTTTTTTTTTTTTTTTTTTTTTTTTATTATGGGGAGAGTCTCCGGTTGTGGACATAGTTGCGTTTTTCACTAATAACTTTTTTCCAAGTCAACATTATGCGGTGATTTGAACATCATTGTAAAGCTAGAGACTCTAGCTAACTTTCCTCTGAAGTAACCTATTGTTTTAGACAAATGGAAAAACCATTGTTTTAGACAAATGGAAAAAATTTGCAGCCATGTATATGAAGTGATGATTTTTGGCCAAAATTTTTTTTGTACCTGGTTGTGGACACCCTTGTAAAATCGCTAGAAATGGAAAAATATGAAGTAAAATGGCCATGAATTGATGAAAAAAGAACGTTTATTTATTTAAGAAGCCTTCAGTGGCAAAAAGAACAAAAAATAATGGCCTTCAGTGGCAAAAAAATCAAAAAATGATGGCCTTCAGTGACAAAATGAAAAAAAATTATTCCGAAATGCAATTTTTGCATGTGAAATAGCTGGCCGTCATGCCAGCGCACTTCAAATGCGCAGGACGATCGCAAACATCGCATTGGATCGAATTTGCAGCGGTCAGTTTTTTTTGGCAAGAGCTCCAAACAAAATTCGATGACGAAGACGCCTTCTTCTGCGACACAGAATCACGCTTGGCTGCTCGCTCAGCTGATTTTTTTGCCTTCTCGCGCAAAACCTCGACGCTTTCCGGAGAAGTTAGCACAGCGGTTTGCATTGGCTTGCGACCGCGATTCGATGGCTTTTTCGGAGAAGTTCCTTGCACCGGCCCAATTTCATCCAACAGTGATAAGGCTAGCCGAAGACGCTCGTGAAGTGGATGGTTCGGGGGGAGGTTAACACCTCTTCTTCTCGCCCAATATTGGGATCGGCGGAAACGATGATACGACGCTGATTGTCTTCATCAAGATCAGCTTCTGTGGCGACTTCTACTGCATTTCGTTCGACAGCCTCAATGAAGTTAGCTTCGGAGAAAGCATCAGGGTCAAACGGAACAATACCGGGCTTACGAAAACCGGACTTGATTGTTTTTGGCGACAGTGCCAAGTCGAGTGTCCTGCACACCAAACCGGGGAGGTTTCGGATTTCAAGCACCTAACACAGCCAACAAAACCGAATCAACAACGGACGAAATATCTGCAAAATTTGCTCTGACTTTCTCCAAATACCGGATCAAAGTGGTTCGAGGAAGCCCATATTCCTAGGCTCTAGCTTTGACGGCCTTCTTATCGATGAGGCATTGCTTAATGGCATCGACCAGACCATTTAAATTGATTTTTGTTGAATCGGACGATTTTTTTGGTGTTGACATGGCTAAAAATGCACAAAAATTCACAAAAATGCTGTTAAATTATGTTACACTAACATAAACAACGATATTTGACAGTTTTATGGCCAAACACACGCTTTAAACACAAAAAACGAGGGTGTCCACAACCGGTGCAAAAGTGTGTCCATTCTTGGAAATGGTAGCCATTTTTATTTTGTTCAGCAAATTTACACAACACAAACATTTCACTGAAACTTGATATCACATCACAAAGTACACTTAATGCACTAAATAACAAAGTATAATACTCACCACTTTTCAATGTTTTGCTTCGATTTAACGCAATGTGGAAATTGAAAAAAAATAGAAACTCGAAAAAATGTTCACGATTTTTTTTTATTTGCTCACAGCAGGAAACCAAATGCGTGTTTACACTTCGGTATTGGCTCAGATTATGTGTACTGTCAAACTACAAGTTTGACATTACTCAGTTTGGCGGAATCTGTTACCTGTCAAAAAATAGACTGGGGTGTCCACAACCGGAGCGTGTCCACAACAGGTGACTCTCCCCAAAGAGTCTAGTAGCATAAAATATTGATCAATTACGGGTTTGGGAGCGATAGCATTGGAAACAAAAAGATTTTCTTACTAAAACTTTTTTTTCAGACCTATCTTTTGTATGGCAGCTATACTATATAGTTGCCCGATTTTCCTAAAACTTGCTGAAATTATGTGAAAGCTTAGAAAACTTTTTAAAGGTTTGGAGACGTTTGGATGGTATACAAAAAAGTTTTTCTCACTAAAATTAGTTTTTCGACCGATCGTTCATTTGGCAGCTATTTGCTATAATCATCCGATCCGGCCGGTTCAGACAAATGTGCAGCGTATTTGTACCAAAAGACTTTGTGCAAAATTTGGTTAAGACAGCTTTAAAACTTACGGAGGAGATAGCATAGAAAGTAAACGCCGCATGTTGGGAAGTTATTTGCTGCTTGGGCAAAGGCAAAGGCTACACGACAATCCACAGCCAATCAGCATATTTCCAATTTACTTTTACATTTTTCATGCAGCAATCTGAATACCACACGAACGCTTTAGGTTTTCTACATAAATGTTTAGATATTGAAATCCTACATTTTTTTAATGCGGCATGCAGAAGAGCACATACCACATATTAAAATGAGAAAGGTAAACGCGGCATTTAGAAAAGCAATACAAAAGTAATTAGTTGAATGTCCTGGTCAAAAAGTGTAGAAATCCTACATTTTCGTGGAGATTTTGGTTTTTTTTCTTGTTCGTGCCGTTTTGTTGCAGAATGACTTTGTTGCAAAATTGTTTGTATGAAATGTCGCTTTTAGATATTTTGTGTAGGGCAAAAGGTTTGTGCTACGAGGAATCAGCAGGGAAAAAAATAATTATACCCGTTACTCGTAGAGTAAAAAGGGTATACTAAAGTCGTGCAAATGTATGTAACAGGCAGAAGGAATCATTTCCGACCATATAAAGTATATATATTCTTGATCAGCATCGACAGCCGAGTCGATTTAGCCTTGTCCGTCTGTCCGTCCGTCCGTCCGTCCGTCCGTCTCTGTGAACATCTCGATCTCAAAGTTGGTAGGTTGGGGGTTGATTATGGGAATTTTTTTTGATTTTTTTTTTTTGTCCCCGCATTTGGAAGCATTTAGTTTTAAATAGATTTTTTTAGTTAGTTGGATTTTGGTAATACTACCCCTCCCCCCCTAAAAAAAAGTTGCATACTTTTCCGAATGGTCACACTAAAGAATGTTAAACATGTTTTTCATTTAATTTTTTGTTCGTCGTTACTTTGGTAAAGAAAAATTGCAAAATCGTTAACAAATAAAACAAATATGATCAACAATAAAACCTAATTAGATTTATCAGTACCCTTTTTGGGAAATTAAGTTGAAATCACCGCAACACATTTAAATTTTTAAGAACAAAGCGTAAAAATTCATTCCCGTTCTGGCAAGTGTTTTCCTCTGAGTGTAATGCAACTCTCGTCGGCATCTTCTGCTGCCTTCTTCTACTAAGTATCTTCAATTGCAATTGGAGCTTGGTTATAGCATCGTGTGCTCTTTATCAATGACAGATTGTGGCTGGCCACTTAATTTATGGCAATTCTCACATGCAGCAGGCAGCCTTAGTTAAGGCATCTTTTATTATTGTTGTCGGTTACATGGAACTTTGTTAGTTCTAATAACGATTCCTCTGGTCAGGTTTCACTTGCCTCCGGCTTGACAAGCATTTGAGTTATCTAATTCATTTGGTTGGCAACCTTTAGAAATATCTTTTATCTACATAAATCAAGTGCTTCAAGTGGTAAGATCTCTCAATGACATTGAAAATAATAAAAACATGAATAAAGCTGTAACGGAACAACAACGACTACATTTTGCTATAAAGACAGAATTTGTAATTACAAATAATAGTTTAAAATTAAAAAAAAATTATATTCAAACCTAAGAAGTATAATTACAATCTAATTTTACTAGACACAAACAAATATTTGCAAGAGGCATAGAAATTTATTTATTATTTATTTATTTGTTGTTGTTCAATAATGAGCTGTTAAACTGTATAACACTGTGTAATAATGAACACTCGAACATTTTATTGAGGAAGGCATTAACTTGTTTATTTATAAAGAATTATGTTTATTTCTGTTTTTGGTTTTCTTATTTCCAATATAAAAATTCATTTGCAAAGTTATAAATTGTAAAAATTAAGAAGTTTATTTTTAAATTGCACTGCGCTACTCTCTAGTTTTAATCGTGGTTGTCATCTGGAATTAGTCAAGGGCATATTTTGTGGATTTTGTAAAATAAATAAATTAGCAAAATCAACAAAGTTTTAAATATTTTCCAGGACTTAGTCAAAACGTTCATATATTTGTTAAACGTAACGTAAAAAGAATCTGATATCTAAAGTTTGATAAATATATTACAATAAAATTCTATAAATTTGGAAATGAAAAGATAATGTATCCAAGTGTAATTAATAACGATCCAAATTTAATTTTCATCACAATCACATTATTTTCCGCCTCTCGAAAATTCTCTCAAGCATTCGAAACGACACTCAAAAGTTCACTCCTCAAAGGTGTGCTAAGCGATAGCAAAAGCCATTTCCCATAATCACATAGCCCCCCAACACGAATTTCTATGGCATCAGCTAACAATTTAAAGGCTTGTCTCTTATGAAATAATGATTTTTTTTTCTTTAAAAGATATTTTTTAAATAATTCACAGGCGTGATTGGACACGCTTTGAGTACACACAAATTGAAGCTTAATTTAAGCTTCGCATGCAACTCACTTATATGGAAGACGATCGCATTGGATGAGCAGCCGCACAAGCAAATGTCAAACTCCAAAACTAAAACTTGGACCAGTTAAAGTACACTAATTAGTCAAATAAAACAGTAAAAGAAAACACAAGACAGACACCTGAACATGTCAAGGCATTTTATGCGATGTACTACACAACCATTTAAGGAGCTTGTCGAGGTCAGCCATTGTGGAAGCAACAACAATCGCTACACAATCGGTGACTAACCACCACTGCTCGACTCAACTAGACTGGACTGTCCGCAGGTGAGTTGATCTCTCGCCAACTAACTGGTCTCTGGGCTTCCTGCTGCTCTAACACAGACATCATTTCAATTGGCGCACAAAGTTCAAGCAACAATTCAATGCGAAAATTTATTACAAACCGATCGAAACGAGAGTGTATCGAATCCCATCGAATCGTATCGAATACCAAATCGTTTTGTGTTTTGTTTTCGCTTGTTTTATGCTTATTAAATGCCCAAGTGCATCAAGGTGCGCGCTGACAATTATCCGATTTGCTAATGGAGCATTGTGTGCGTGATCATAAATATTGACCATTGACTATGGGGAGCACTTCCTTGTGAGGTTTTTGTGATGGTGACTAAGCCCAGGTGTGGGATGATGAACCATTGTAAATGTCCCTTTGTACATAAATTCCATTCACTCGCTGGTAAAGTTTAGCCTTACACGATTCAAGGGCGCCAAATAATCCGGATGCTGAAATGAAAAGATATAAATTTGATAAATGTTTGGTAATTATTCAGTTTGCAGTAAACGGTTAAAATTTGTGAGTTGTTAATACCTTAAATCTAACAAGATAAAAGGAAATAAATTGCAAATTAGACAGTATATGGAGACAATTCATCAGTAAGGCACGGTTCGTAGTTCTTAATTGTGTCAACTTCTCCAAAAACATGTGAATCGCTATCGCATGCTATCGCTATATGATATAAACGTCCGATCTGCTTGATGTTGACATTTTTGGAAAGCTTGATGTATGTAAAGCCCACTTGCCAAGTTTCAGTCACATAGCTTTGAAACTGACGCGATGGACCGCGAATTATGAATTATTATGAATGAATTTTCATGCAGAAAAAACGCGGGGTCATCCATTTTCTTTTTAAACGAATTTTGAAAATTTGATTTTTTTACCTAATAAAACATATTGTGTTTTGAGAATGTGTCAAATTTAATTCAAATTTAATTGGATTTTTATTGTTCATTCAATATTTCTAATCAAAATGGAGTGCACGAATTGCAATTTTACGGTGTTTACTACAACAAAAAAAATGTGGAAATTGTTCTGTTGACTGTAAGATAGCAGTAAAAGATGACGGCAAACTATTCTTTCGGTGCCGTAAACAGTTGACTGCTACAACCATGGGCAAAAAGAAGAAAGTCAAGAAACAGTGCAATTTCAATGAAAGTATCCGCAAAAATACCTTTTTTGCTGATTCAAAAGTATCCATACAGGAGATTGCCAATTTTGTTGTATGGGATACAGTTCGCTTAAAAAGTAAAATTAACTTTTTTCAATTGTAGCCTTTGTTTTTCTTCTATTTGTTTACAATTTTTACTTTACAAGGTAAAATTTAGTTTTTGGAAGACGAATTGGGATGGTCCAGGCAAGTCCAAAATCGGAAGGCGGAAATATAATTGTGGTCGGGTTGTGGAGGGTCAGTGGATTTTTGGTGGATTGAAACGAGAGTACGGTAAATTTTTCGTAATTCCGGTTGAAGACCGTGGAAAGGAAACAGTCTTAAAAATAATTAAGGAAAATATAGCTGACGGATCCACGGTCATTTCGGATTGCTGGAAAGCTTACAATTGCCTGGAAGATGAGGGGTTTCTACACCAAACGGTGAACCATTTCAAAAATTTTGTGGATCCATCTACACAAGCACACACACAAAACATAGAAAGGCTGTGGCGGGACGTGAAGGCCGAGTTGCCTCATTTTGGGCGAAAAAAGTGCACTATCCAGGATAATTGGCCAAGTTTATGTTTTATAAACGATTCCCAAGTCACAAGGATAGGATCCATAACATCTTCCTGGCTATTGGTCAGTTATGTAATCCCGAAAAAGAAAACATCGTTAATGATATTCATTTTGCTGATGTGGGCCGCAGGCGAAAATTTTTTTTAAAAAATCGCGCGATTTTTTGAAAAAAAATTTTACTTTATTGGGTACAATAAAATATTCATCGATGGATCGCGAATTATGAACATAAAATATTAAATTATAGGAGGAAGAGGAAGTGCACGGGGAAGACGACAGTCGATTAGGCCCTTCCTTAGGTGACACCACGTTAAAAAAACGCCCTTCTGGGGCTTACGTGGAGTAGGCCTCATGGGGAAACCACGGTAAAAAAACGCGCCTTGAATTTTACCTCAATAGGTGGCGTGGAAAGAGTTCAAAACAGATCAAATAGGTGTAAAGATTTCCTCACTTTCGCATTGAAATTCAAGCAAATGTTCCCCTGAGTCATAGGAAAATAATATTTTTAATATATTTATTTGAAACAAGTGAGAAAGTCGGTCAAGCCCGACTATATTTATACTCTGTACCTAGAGTAGGAGCATAATGCAGTGCTGCTGCTGCCCTCATCTCTAAGTTTCTGTCTCTCTCCTCTCTCTCTTTCTCCTCCTCTCTCTCTCTCTCTCTCTCTCTCTATCTCTAAGATTGTGCGGCGTTGGTTGTGAAAGGGTGGGAAGAGGGGTAATTCACATATTTGATCGTAACTTGAGAACCGCTCATCCGATCTTTATCATTTCTTCGGCAAATCGATACATATTGATAATGACTACCTATCTCTAGAAGGTACAAATCATCTATCTACAAAACTGTGGGAAATATGACGTTTTTTCCGAATTGCGGGGGCGGGAGAGGGCGTGGCAAAAATTGAAAATAAACTTGATCTGCCTGCAAGTATAAGAAGCATTTGTCCCATACATGTCAATCCGCTATCTCTTACCATCTCTGAGATCTGTTTGTTCATACGGACGGACAGACGGACATGGCTATATCGACTCGGCTTTTGATGCTGATCAAGAATATATATACTTTATAGGGTCGGAAATGATTCCTTCTCCCTGTTACATACTTTTGCACAAACTTAATATACTCTATGTACCTTCGGTACAGAGTATAAAAACAAACAGAAATCGAAAAGCATATGTGATCAAGCATGTATTTGTATGGGCAAAAAGTACAACTTTAAAATTCGTTTAAAAAGAAACCACGGATGACCCCCGCTTCTGCATGAAAATTCTTCATAATTCGCGATCTATCGATTGCGTGCGCAGCGTATTCGTTGAAGGACTCACGCATAGCTAATGGCTCTCCGAGCGGAGGTTTTGTTGTTGGCTCCGAATAGTTGGCGCGTATAGCCATCGCGCAAAGTATCTGTATCAACAACTTTAAATGTGTTCTATCTGCTCTTTCTCTTACGAAGGTTTTGGTGTTGACTGCGAATGATTTCGTGTGCATCAGACAGCCACTAGCGCACACAAGCGAAATCAAAAACAAGATGGTTATCTCAAAATCAGTATCATCAATTATAATTGTTGATAATTATCAAAATCACAGCTTAGAAAAATGTGGGGTGAGGGTGGTGAGAGGGGAGTGGACCAAACACCACGTCGGTCGGTCAGTTCGGGGTCTCGGTCGCATCTCTCACACCCATTCCCCACCCCCTTCAATTATTTTTTTAAGTTTTTTATTTTGAGAAAAATTTGTAATTGGATCAGTACTGAAACTTTTGAATCAAGAATTCGGATCAAAATTCACTCTTGGTCACAAAGTCAGTAAGCAACTGTTGGAACGAATTTGTTGTTGGACGAATTTTTTGTGTGTTTATTTAGTAGCTTAGTGGGCTTTGTATTGAAATATATTACTCGCCCGCTCTCGCTCTCTTTGACACAAATATACGGAGTTCTGACTTGTTTGAGCCCCTTTTCCAATAGTTTTCAAAACTTTAAATTTTTGTTTTCATTAGCCCAGCAAAATTTTTTATTTCGCAGAGTACAAGAATGCGATTCTTCCAGTAGGTATTGCTTTACTCTAGCGATAATGCATAGCAATCGCCACTCTACGACACTTTTGGGAGAAAAGAAATCGTCTTTTCTTGGAGATAGGAAAAAGTCTCTACACAGGTAAGAGAAAGCGATAAGAAAATGTGCCGTCCATGGGATAAAAAAGCGTTTCTTTCTGGAGATAGGAAAAAATAACTCCAAGAGTTAAGAAAGCGTTTCTTCCTGAAGTGAGGGAGGTCAAAAAACGTGGAGGCTGTGGATCAAGTCGCCGTTTTTTTTTTTTTTAATATTTTTATTTTTAAATAAGGTGTTTTTAACATTGGCCTTGTTCACCAGCATACATTAAACATCGAACATCATCCATCAAAAAAGTTAATTGGCTTATGTTGAACGCTCAATGAATGAAATTTTAAGGTATGCCTGAAAGCTATCGTTTTGATTTTAATGAAAATCACAAAAATTAGCTATCATAATTGCACTTCACATTGGTTCACCTCAACAATCGAACTAGATCCATCCAATGAATTAACGGCCGACCGCATCTCTCGAAGTTATTTTCCCCTCAACCCTTTTGCCTACATGAACCAAATGGAGAATGAATTTAGTTCGATTCCAAGAGCGAAATTCGTGAAAATTCCAGAACGAATAAATTTTTTTAAAGAGCGTTCGTACTCGAATTATTCGTTTAAGTTTTTTCTTTGTGGATGGCAAAAATCAATTTGAAAATTTCCTAAAGTCAGTTGTTGTTGTAGCCTTCTCACATTTCGTCTGTGTCTTTCTAACTCTGACTTATATGCGAAGCTAAGTAAACGAAGACGAGCTAGTATTTATGCAGGTTACCATATTGTGGAGTATGCAAGCAAGCTCACTCACTCACACATTTGGATTTTTTTTAGTAAAGCGAGTTTTTAAAGTTAAGCGAGAAATTTTAAATTTTTCCACAAAATATGTTGACTAACCAGGCCTATTCTATTTGAATCTAACATACTTTTCCACTTACCGTCAGCATAGATTCCCTGATCTGAGTGCCCTGCACATTTACAATCAAGCTTCGTCCCGGTGGTTTGGCACAACATGCAATGGCGTTGGTAATAAACTCATCGGTAATCTCATCACAATCCTTCAAATTGAATTGTTTAAGCTGCTCACATTTTCGTAGTAAGCCCATCAAGCCCAAATCAGTGACTCGTCCGCAACAAGATAAACTGAAATACTCCAAGAAGAGCAGATCATTGAAGAACTTGAAATGATCATCCTCTAAAACATCATTATTACTCCAGCGCATTTCCCTCAAAGAGCTCATTTGACCCAGAAAACGGGCATGTTCATTGGTAATGAGAAATTGTCCGGACAAATGTATGCTGGTTAGTTTGTTGCCCTTCTTTTCGGCCAGTATGGAGAGAAACCCAATATTCAACTCATTCGAAGTCATCCAAGTTTTCAGAGTGCAACGCTTTAATTCCGGCAATTGGGCAATGACCTCAAAATTGGTATCACAGCCAGAGAATAAAAGTTCTTCTAGTTTGGTGCAAGATTCGGCTATTTTTTGATATAACGACTCATTCATTACCTCAAAACAGCAATCATCCAGGTTTAAGACTCGCAACGATTTCATAGGTAGGCCAAATTCACCAGAGTTCCAGAGTAAACAATCGCGCAGGATAAGGGTATGGAGTTTGGGGAAATCCGCACAGATGTTTGCCTTAATGGGATTTAATAATGATATTTTGCTAGAATCAAAGTGTGAGAAGCTGGAGGCAATTGCTGGAGAAGGCCACAACTCACCCGTATAACACCCATTGACCAGCTCAAAGTACTCCAATTCTTGATTCCCTTGCAAATCGAAATTCAAAACATCTTCCGCATCCATGCACTCAATGCTCACCCTCTTTAATTTCGTCAATCTTGACATTATTGTGCGATAATGAAACTCATCCGTCACATTGGTATAGTTAATCTCTTCGAGATTCTGACAAAATTCACCAATAAACTCCACCAGCAGCGATTCCTTTTGAAACGAAGCGCAATCCACATGCAACACCTGAATAAATGGTCCAGCTATGGTAAAGAAATCTATTAAATCGGGCAATTTCATCCCCTCCACTTCGTCCGCGTCCAAAGTATGCCTCTGGCTACGTGCCCAAACCTCAAAGGCATGACGAAATTTTGGAGCCACACAAGCCAAACGCACTCTATCGAATAACCCGGGCAAATGGTCAAACAAATGGCGTATGATGTCCTCATGCAGATTGAGAAGATTGCAACTGAGAGACAAGGGCTGTGCATAAGGTGGACTCCGCGAGTGACTAGAGATGCCAGCCATGCCTCCGTCTGTGTGTTTTCACTTGAAATTTAGATTTTGCTACATTTTAGTCTAGGGAACTCTGATGATCAAATTAGGAATACACTTCCTACAGTGACCACCAGAAGTATGCGGCTGACAGCTGTTGGCAATTTTCTCATTCCTCAGCTGCTGCTCCATAGAACAAGTTTGTTTTTGTTTGACAACAATTAATTGCATAATTGAGTGAATAAATGCATAAATCAAATGGCGGCTACAAACAATGACAAAATGTGTGCTGAGTGAGAAGTCACCAATGTTATGATATGATATTATTATTTATTTATTTTTACCGGATGTGCTGGAGTTTCGGTATTTATTTTTTAATTTTATATTATACCTAGTTAGTAAGTAAGTAGCACTGTATGGGCAATTAAACCAAACATGCGGTATTCTTGTTAAATTTATGTATAAAGATTTCTGTGTTTAAATGTTTGCGGTATGTAAGATCACTTTATTTATTCAATCATAGAAAAAGCTGACTATTGCCGCAATCCTCGATTCAACTGGAAATATAATATGGGCCTAAGAGCTAAGCAGAATTAGTGCTGCTGTGCGTTCAACAACATAGCTTCGTTTTAGCTCAATGAATTTTTTAATTTTACTTTTTTATTTTTAACAAGAAAATAGGTTTAGCCTATCCTTGGGTTGGGTGCTGGTAAAATTAGTCAAAAAACAGTCAAACAGTCAGTCGTTTTTGACAAAATTCTCGAGGTTGTCTGCTTTATATGGTTCTAACATAACAAAAGGCTGTGGCTTCAAAAGCAAATTAAATGTCTACAGATAGTGGTAATATAATTAAACATAGAACAGAAATCTCGTTTTTATGAATCCGCAAATGAAATAGATGTACCATTAGTAGGCCTATAATATCCCGGAAATCTTTGGTGTGTTCTTGAAAGATTGATTGAGGTTGTACGGTATGGTGAATGCAGGGTGTCCTGGATGTCTCTTAAGTTTTTGGGCCCGCTCAAAAATTTGGCTGGTGTCACAGATTTAGGTTTACGAGTTAAGTAAAAAATTGTATAAGTATAGAAGAGGGAGGGATAATAAGGCCTGACCCGGTGGTGTTTCTATGCAACTGTTTAAAGCCATCGCAACCAATTTCAGTTTATAACTTTCAGTGCTTTCACATTTTCGAAAGTTTTTTAAAATCGGGGACTACATAAAGCTGCCATACAAAGATAGGTTGAAAAAGTCTTAGAAAAAATTTTGTTTTCAATGCTATAGCTCCCAACCCCCGTATTTATAAGTTCAGTTTCACATAACAGCACAAATGCAACTATAGTATAGCGTATACAAAAGATAGGTCTGAAAAAAGTCTTGGGAAAACTTTTTGTTTTCAATGTATAACCGTTTTATGTTTGCTTTCACATAATTTCAGCAAGTTTTATCCAAATCGGGCAACTCTATAGTATGCTGCCATACAAATGGTCTGAAAAAAAAAGTCTTATTGAAAACTTTTTGTTTTCATATGGCCGCAAATGGATGTTACATCGAGAAGAAAACATTTCCGACACTATAAAGTATATATATTCTTGATCAGCTTCAACAGCCGAGTCGAATTAGCCTTGTCCGTCTGTCCGTCCGTCCGTTCGTCCGTCTGTGTGTCTGTCTGTATGAACGCGTCGATCTCAGAGACTATAAGAGATAGAGACATACATTTTTGCACCTATATACACTAAGACTAAAAGCCGGTTAGTCCCCCTAAATCTACCAAAATCAAAATGGGCAAATGGATGTTACATCGGGAAAACAATTCCGCACTATACTGTCTATTCGATCAGCTTCAACAGCCGCGATGACCCCCCCCCCCCTTCCTCGCCGATCTCCAGTACACCCGCCCATTCGTGGACAAAATTAGGGTAATTCCGCTTTTTTGAACCGTGAACAGCGGTGTCTTTATGAAGATTTGGCTTGACATGTTTTAAGAACATTTTGTGCTCGCAAAATAAACGCTAAGAAAAAAAGTGTTCTTAATGTTTTTCTTTTTTTTCACAAGTAAATTTAATTTAAGCATTTGATAACACAAGTTTACCAAAAACGAGAGCATAAGTTAAAGTCGGCTCTAAACGACTTCGATATACCCGTTACTCATAAAAAAACATGTTTAACAGTGTTCCTGCGTTCCTTAGTGTGACCATCCAAAAAGTATGCAACATTTTTTTAGGGTGGTAGCGGGGAGGGCTTGGTTCACTTTTTTGCTTATAACTTGAGAACCGATCATGGGATTATCATTCTTTCGGCAAATCGAACATTTTGCTAATTGCTAACTATCTCTAGAAGGTACGAATCCTCTATCTTTAAAAATGTAGGAGATATAACTTTTTTCCAAATTGCGGGGGCGGGAGGGGGCGTGGCCAAAATTTGAAACAAACTTGATCTCCCCGCAGATAAAAGAAGTATTCGTCCCATACATGTCAAACCTCAAACCTGATCGACGGAAGCACTCATCTAGTGTACTAGACGTGCGTGCGATTCGAGGAGCCAACATAGACTCGGATCACTGCCTGGTTGCAGCCAAGGTACGCACGCGGCTCAGTGTGGCACACGCCTCACGCTCTGGCACACATCGAAAGCTAAACGTCGAGAAGCTGCAATCACAAGGGACCTCTGAAGCCTACAAAGCCAAACTCGCCCAACTGCTCAGGGAAACCTCCCCATCTTCTTCCGATATATGCGAACAGTGGAATCGTATATCACACTCCATGAGTACGGCTGCCAAGGAGATACTGGGTACTCCGAGTCCCCTCGAAGGCGGTCTTGGTACGATGAGGAGTGCCGACTTGCTACTGCAGAAAAGACGCAGCCTACAGGAGAACTCTGCAGTCGGGAGCAACGCGGGCTGTTAAGGAGCGATATCGGGAGAAAAAGAAAGAGAGGAAGCGCCTCTTTAGAAGGAAAAAGAGCGAGCAGGAAAAGGCGCATGCGCGAGGAAGTCGAGATGTTATTCGGCATGAGTGAGACTCGAAAATTTTACCTAAAAATTAAGCAATTAACAGAAGGTTTTAAGCCCAGAGTCGCACAATGCAAAGACGAACACGGGAATCTGGTCACCGATCCGCAAGTGGCGCTTAACAAATGGAGAAGCTACTTCTCCAACCTACTGGGAGGCGATGACGAACATGATGCCGCCTCTAGAGAAGTAGCGATGCCACCAATCGACAACATAGAGATAGACCCGCCGACCCAACAGGAAGTCTGCTTAGCCATACAAAGGCTAAAGAACAATAAATCACCTGGCGCTGATGAGCTGCCCGCTGAATTGTTCAAGGCTGGAGGGGAAGAATTGGTAAGGTGCATGCACCAACTTCTTTGCCGTATATGGGTTGACGAAAGCATGCCCGACGATTGGAATTTAAGTGTTCTATGCCCAATCTTTAAAAAAAGGAGACCCTGCAGTTTGCGCCAACTACCGCGGGATCAGTCTCCTTCCCATTGCATATAAGGTTCTGTCGCGCATTATTTGTGAACGTCTTAAGCCGCTTATTAACACACTGATTGGACCTTATCAGTGTGGCTTTAGACCTGGTAAATCCACCACAGACCAGATATTCACGTTACGACAAATCCTGGAGAAGACCTATGAGAGAGGCATCAACACACACCATCTATTTGTTGATTATAAATCAGCCTTCGACACGCCGATAAGGTCAAGGTTTTTTGAAGCCTTGTCTACCCTGGTATACCAGCAAAGTACGTTCGTCTTTGCATGATGACGTTGAGAAGTACACAAAGCTCCGTCAAAATAGGAAAGAACCTTTCCGAACCATTTGATACCAAGAGAGGTTTTAGGCAGGGCGATACATTATCGTGTGACTTCTTCAATCTACTGATGGAATATATACTGCGCCGGTGCCCACATGCCAACAGAACGGGCGCCTTTATTTATAAAGATCTAATGACACTCGCATATGCCGATGATATCGACATCATCGGCAAAAACGAACGGGCGGTAAGCAGGGCGTTTTCAGAGATTGAGAGGCAGTCAGAACTGATGGGTTTAGCGGTAAATGAGGACAAGACGAAATACCTTGTATCCGCGGACAAAAAGTCCTTGCGTCTTGGACAATTTGTTACAATGGGAGAATACAACTTTAAAGTTGTAGAGGATTTTGTTTACCTCGGAACGACGATAACCAGCGACAACAACATCAGTCTGGAAATCCGACGAAGGATCACTCTTGCAAACCGATGCTTCTACGGGCTAAGTAGAGAGCTCAAGAGCAGAGACCTCAAGCGAAGAACAAAATTAGCCCTATACAAGTCGCTAATCATCCCAGTCCTGCAATACGGCGCAGAAGCATGGACAATGACAGCAGCGGATGAAGCGGCGATTGGCGTGTTTGAACGAAAGATTCTTCGGAGGATTTATGGACCTTTAAAAGTTGGCGATGTTTTCCGCATTCGAAATAATGACGAACTGTATGAGCTCTATGGGGACACCTGTCTGGTCAAGCGCATAAAGCAACAGCGGCTGCGCTGGTTAGGACATGTCACCAGGATGGACGAAGAAGCTCCAGTAAGGAAAGCTTATTATTCGAAGGCGGCTGATTACGGAGGAAGAGGCAGGCGGGGGAGACCTCGACTAAGATGGGATGACCAGGTTCGGGCAGACCTTGCCAAGCTTGGTTTGACCAATTGGTCCCAGCTCGCACGGAGCAGAAGCGACTGGCGGACATTGTTGGCAGCGGCCGAGACCGTCGAACGGTTGTGATGCATGCCAATTTATAGTCCTTTGTTCCTTCTCATTTTACATATTTTCGGTTTAAAACTTATAGCCCAAAAACTATACATTTTTTTACTTTTTTTTTTACATTTTTTTAACAATATTAAACCTTAAACTGTCTTAAAATAAACAAAAATCGAACTGAAATACTTTTTTTAATATCCACACTATTATGCAAAAAAAGTCAAAATTTTTTATAGTTTTTGGGCTATAACTTATAAAAGCGCGATGATATCAAAAAACTGAAAATATGTAAAGTGAGAAGGAACAAAGGACTACCATTTTTTTCTAAGATTTTTAATATACGCAGAAAATTTTTCAGAATTTTCAAAAAATAACCACATTTTCTATATTAAAACCAAAAAATTTGTACCTTATCAGCAGAATCAAAACATCGTGTTTGGTTTTTATGTAACGTTATTCAATGCAGCTCACATTAAAACAAATTTTGTTGAAATTGGAAACTAAATGTGCCCACAGGATCAACAAATGTAAAGAAACCTCGCTAAACACACGTTTATGCAAATATCTCGTAAACCTGACGTGCTGGGAGAAAATGGACAATTTATTTGAGTTCAGCGGCCAAAAATACATAAGGAACGGTTGCTAATTTCTCTGCTGCAAAAGTTGGCCTTTTTTTGTAAACTTGTGTAATCAATTAGTTTTCTAAGTATCTTTCTGATTTCCTTTTTTTTATTTTATTGACTTTGTCTGCAGAAAGCAGGGATCGAACTCATAACCTCGATGCTTCTTAACCCAAGAGTCGGCATCGCTACCATCGCGGCTACTTACCATGCTCGAGACGTTGCGGCGAATTGCATTATTAAGGCAAAGCTTCTGTGACTGAGAGCTTTTTGTTAAAGGCAAAGCCTTGAATGTTTTACTTGGACGGAAAAATCCAGAGCAGTTTTCGTAAGAAAACTTTTTAGTGGTGTTTTTCCGTGAACTTCGGGTTTTTTTTGTAAACGATAAATCACAAACCAAATTGTTCAAATAGAAGCACACTTGTGCTGGGTTTTGCGGGGTCGTTTTTTTCTTAGTATAGGTGTACGCCACATCAATTTTGTTTCAGATCTGGTGGACCAAGAGTCGGACCCGGATACAATCTTTCAGCAAGATAATGCTCCAATTCGCGTTTTAATGGACAGTCGTGGGTGGTTCACTGAGAAGAATATCCAGCTTTTAGTATGACCAGCACGTTCTCCGAACATGAATCCAATTGAAAACATGTGGGGTGACCTTGCACGTCGTGTTTATGCTGGCGGACGAAAGTTCAACTCGACTGAAGAGCTTCAAAAGGATGTTACTGAGGAATGCAATCATTGGTTCCCCAAACCTTAACCTTGGTTTTTTTTTTTTTTTTTTTTTTTTTTTGGAATCAACCGCAAATTGAAAGATTGGAAGTTAAGTTTTTGCACATAAATTATTCAAATTAAAGTAGAATTTCGGTTTTTGTTTATTTTATAATCCGACCACGCCTACATCCCCTCCCCCGAACATGGTATCTAAAATTCTTTGGAAAATTCCAAATAAACATGTTTTTTTCGTCAGAGTTGATCTGTTGTGTGCATTTTTATAATAAAAATTTTATGATAAGAGGACGAGCTTTCAAAATTACCAAAATTTATAAAAAATTTATTAATTTTAAAAAAAATTTTAAACATCAAAACAATGCTTTAGTTACAAAGGTTTTTGTTCTTAAGCTAAACGATTTTTATTTTAGTGTTGTGATCTGAAAATAAAAAAAATTTTTGAATTATTTAAATTAAGTTATGCTAAAACAGCTTAGTTAGTATACGTACGACACATAAGAACTTCAAAATATTCTTCGTCAGAAGCAATCACTTCAAGTTCCTCATCAAGATCTTCATTAAAACAAGTAAGACCGTTGCAGTCGAGTAGCCCGACTTCAATATACCCTGTACAATTGACAACGAGAGCGTAAGTTAAAGTCGGCTCTAACCGACTTCGATAAACCCGTTAGTCATGAAAAACATGTTTAATAGTGCTCCTGCGTTCCTTAGGGTGACCATCCGAAAAGTATGCAACATTTTTTAGGGTGGGTGGGGTGGTGGCGGGGGGGCTTAATTCGCTTTTTTGCTCATAACTTCTGAACCGTTCATCCGATTTTTATCATTTCATTTTGCTAATTACTAACTATCTCTAGAAGGTACGTATCATCTATCTACAAAACTGTGGGAGATATAACGATTTTTCCAAATTGCGGGGGCGGGAGGGGGCGTGGCCAAAATTTGAAACAAACTTGATAAAAGAAGCATTTTTGTCAAACCTCTATCTATTACCATCTCTGAGATCGACGCGTTCATACAGACAGACGGACAGACGGACGGACGGACAGACGGACATGGCTAAATCGACTCGGCTATTGATGCTGATCAAGAATATATATACTTTATAGGGTCGGAGATGTTTCCTTCTCCCTGTTACATACATTTGCACAACTTCATTATCCCCTTTTACCCATTTTTAATGGGTACAGGGTATAAATATAGGTGGCTTTTATTAAATTTCGATGAGTGTATATACCGTTGGGCAATATCTGGAAAAAAGATGGAGTGGTAACACTGCACACTGCCTTAAAAAAAAAATTGTACAAGAAAGCAAATTTGTTTCTTGCTCTTTGAAATAAGAATAAGTGTACAAATATTGACGCGTAACAAGAAACATATTTTTCGACCGCTAACTTTATGGAATTTCGGGTTTCCTTAAAAAAATTGCGGCTCATTTATTTTTTGCAACTTTTTTTTATATTCTTACTTTCATCTCTAACTGCACAATATTGATCTTTAGTGATCCAAAATTAATGCCAATTTGATTGCATGTTACATTATATTTCGTATCATTTTCGCCTTTTAAGGACTTGAAGAAACTATCTTAAGAACTGCTGCAAGCTTGTCCTTTTTTACTTTTTACGAGCCAACTGTGCTTGCTTCTTGGACCAAGTTATCTCCGTCAGATATTAAGAAATCAGCAGCTTGTTTTATATGACCTCTAATACGCTTAAGCGTAGGTGACCATCGGGAACGACACACTGGATTCATGTGCTTCTCAATGGCAAAGAATTGATTTTGCTTAAGCCAGAATTACTACGTTTTAGATGTTGCATAGCTCGTTTACATTTCCGCTACTTCATCACCAGATTTGTACAAAACATCCTGATTTTTTCCCTTTTAATATCTTTCAGATGCGTTTGAAAGACTTTGGGTTAAGCCACTAAAGCAACCAAAAATAATATCTTCTTTGGCAGATCGTCCCTTTTTTCCACTTAGCAAGTCATACCCTTGTTCCACCGGCGCATTCTTGAATTCATTCTCAAAAAGTGACGAATGATGTTTACGGTACACCCAAAGCAGCTGATTGGTTCTGCTTTGTCTGCAATTGAAAATCAACCTTTGCACAGTGAGAAAACGACGAGTACATTGGACCAAAAAATATCACATTTAGTAGTCAGTCGTGCCCTGCAACTACTAATCCTTCTCAGTTAACCATTTCCACAAAATCTTTGATGAGCATTTGCCATTTGACATTTGTTTATTCTTGTTGTAATACTTTCATACTGTTTTACAATACTTAAACAATATAACAATGTGCCTAATTTCCTAACGGTTTAGTGACAATTAAATCCAATGCGTTAGTTGCATGGTACCATCATGGGATCTCTGTGTATCCATTACGCTCATTTGTCGTACTAATCGTTTCATCGAAGGTCGATGAATTGTACGGGCCGACCCACTAGCTGTAGTGTCCAAGGGTGTATGCTCATCTATCCTAGGCGTTTGTTGCCTTACTCGACGATTATCACGTAACTCCAGTTCCACCTCCGAGGCATTATTGGAGGAACCGGCCAAAACATCTAGATTCTCATACGAGGCAGGTGGCGAGTGCACATCCCTGAAAGTTAGCCAAAAAGTAATCAGTTTTTCTTAACACACTCAACATACGGCTTTGGTCTGCAGTTGAAACAATCCTTGAACTGCCAGTTTTTGCCAAACTCTTCGCCCTCCTCAATGGTCTGCGGCAAACGGTGATGCAGAGTCTCGGGTAAACGTAATCCCGTCAAGCCACCCAGCATAGAAACAAAACCCATAATGACCAACGGTAGTTTGAGATTCTCTTTGCCCAAATATGTGACAAATGGTATGACAATCAGGCCCAATCCTCCGATATAGCTAGAGGCACCAATACCAATACCACGCACTTGTGTGGGATACAATTCGCCCGCAAATGGATAGATGATCAGAAAAGAGGCTGAGAGCAAGGCCTTGGATATGAGATAAAGTATGAGAGTCTCATCAATGGCATCATCGGGCAGCATTACTGTGATGACACAGGCCACTCCCCTAACAAAATTAAAGAGCATACAAAATTTATTTAAACTACAAGTTAAACGTTTTTCCACTTACCCCAATATCATTGATAAACTGAGCGGCCAGCGCCTGCCCCAGGTATCCATAAAATACCAACAGCATAGATAGCTGGGCAACTCCACCACGGCTGATAAAAAGAAGCTCACATATTGATTCGTACCCAACGAGGGGCCATAGTAGCTTAGCCCCAAGTAAACGGTCTCATTGGCAAACCAACTTAGGGTTATTAATATAGTTTTCAATCGCATATTGGGTGTACGACAGAGATCCATGAGGCCCACATTGGCCACCTTTTTCTTCTGCTTCTTCAATTTATCCCGATTGATTTGGGCCTCCAGCTTGCTGTGTACCAGCTCTGGGAACTGACGTCCATTGACACGAGCCATGCGTTCCAGAATTTTCAAAGCCTCCTCCAGTCGTCCACGCATGAGCAGCCAACGCGGCGATTCCGGCATAACAAACATATACAAGAAATACGCATAGAAAGGCAGGGAAGTGTAGTAGGACAGGCGTACCCAGTCCCGTTCCAGATAGGTAACCACAGAGAGTAACATAATGCCGGAGGTGTAAAAAGTGCAGGTCATGACGGTGACAAACGAACGATAGTTCTCACCAACCAACTCCAGAGCTGAAATATATCGGGATGTTTATAATTAAGTTTTGCCGATATTTTACTAGGAAGAGGTCGATTTCATACGGATCGGATTCTAGGGAATTTATTGTAATTGTCGAAAAAATGTGATATATATTTTTAAAGAAAACGCTAAAAAATTCGAAAATGAAGATCATTTCGAAAAAAATGTTGGCACAGCAGATATCTGGAAGTAGCGAAATCGCCGATAAGAAACCATTTCCTATTAAATGAAGGTACCCATAAGTATGCAACGCTTAAGACAGTAAAGTAGTATTGGAATAAAATTGTCAAGAAGAATAACAATTCCATACTTATGGGTACCCAAATAAAACGGGGACAATCAGTCCCTTTGAACTCATGTACTCAAAATGGTGTCTTCCATTAAAAAATCGTAGAATTATTTTGGAATAACTTTTTAAAAGCTAAGAAGTGTTCATATGCCACAGCAATGAAAAGTGTATTATAATTTTGCCCAGAAGTTTGTGGCGCATCCCACCACATAAAGTATATATATTCCTGATCAGCATGACGAGCTGATTAGATTAAGCTTTTTCTGTCTGTCTGTTTCTACCAGAGCTCGCCAGTCTGGTCGCCAAAACAATTTTAAGCGATATGAGCTTGCGTTTAACCATAACCTTTATATCGTCTTTTATGGACAGCCCTTTCACTTGGACATGATCCATATTTCTCGTGGCTATTGGAGCCATTTGCAGGGCAGGCTTATAGTAAAAATGGTCTGCCGACAGTGTATACAATTTTCACGTTAGACGCAATTATTTTTTGTTTATTTGCCTCGATGGCAATTTTCATTTTCCTTGCATTTTTTGCATACCGGTGTACTCTTTGACTTCATTAAATGATTCGAACACTTCCCGATGTTTAGCCGTCAAAACCGCATCAAAATTTTTCACATGGGAGCCAGATAATATTACACCACATTTGCTGCAAGGTGATGAATTTAAGGTATTGTAAAATTAAAAAAAAATATGCACTTTATTAAAAAATATACGTTTCCGGAACTATACGTTCCACGCTTACTTGCCCTTTTCAAAGGCATACATACAGTTGTGGTAACTTTGTTGAGTTTTCTGATCACCTTTAAGTACATCTTATTTGTTTTGTAAAAGTTTAGGGCTCTGGAAAATTTATAATTCTTGATGCCATTATAGGCTAATTAAAACAATGAACTGCGTCGATGTATTGTTTTGCCTTACAAAAGCACACATACATGCATACACACATATATTTAATTGAGGCACACACACATGCTTAGAAGACACTTTCGAAAAATTCTGCCCAGCAAAGTGTCTCAAGGAAACACATGAGCAAAGCAAGCTAGAAAAATCTCTCATTGATTGAGCAAAGAGCACTTTGTGAATAGTCAGAGGTGAGATGTCATTTCGTTTCACTTTTTCATAGTGTCTGAGAGTGACTGTATTCTATCTGACAGCCTGTGAAAAGAGAGCATTTTTTGGGAGCTCTGGTTTCTACGCAAACTAGTTCCTCAGTTTTGAAGCTATAGAGCTGAAATTTTGCACAGAGTCTTTTTTGACTGCACGCTGCTAATATGTCGGAACCGCCCGGATCGGATGACTAGTTCTAGTAGCTGCAATAGAAATGATCGGTTGGAAAATGGGTTTTAGTGAGAAAAACTGTTTTGTTCTCAATATTAAGGCTCTTAAACACAGTCATTGCCTTTCTTATACAAGCTGAACCCGACGCGACTTTGTCCGCTTCCAAAATTTTAAGAATTTATGTTGTTTTATCTTGTAGACGGTTTCGAGTTCACAGCTCGTAAAAATATATCAAAATTTTGAGTGGTAAATGCAGTGATCTGTACACATGTTACATTTTTCCCCATCCCGTCCAAAAGGACCCAGCCAAATTTTCTAGGCGCTCGAAAATTCCGGAATTATATGTTAGTCCCTGCGGTCAATTTGATGCTGAAAACATACCTCTCCCGTGCGACCACATAGTAAATTTCGGGTCTAGGCATATTATACAAATACTGTGCATTTTACAGCAGCATCAGCACTCTTCAATTATGATTCAATTCAAATTGGCTTTCCCGTTTTTTCCCCACCACTTCACCCGCTCACCACTATTTCTCCACAATCCTTTCCATCTTCTACCGCTCTTCACTCTTTCCCCTCATTCTAACATATGTAGCAGCTGTCATCTATCTCAGAGAGCCAAGAAACTAATGCCACACACACATATTTAATTTGTCTGAGTGTAAGATGATCCCTAACTATATGATACTAACTATCTCTCGCGCTCTTAGCAAAACAGCTTATCAT